>VZUI01073668.1:0-46965 GCA_013401135.1 Cettia cetti
CATCTCACACTGGGATGATGGAATGTGTCATGTGCTTGGGGAGCCTTAATGGGCCATTATCAGCCAATATCCCCGTGGGGGGGAATGAGTGATGGAAGAGATAAGGAACACTACCCCACCTAGTTTTAATGGCTGAGCCATTATCAGAAAGTATCCACCCCCCTCCCCCCGTAGTTACAAGAGACAAAGGAAAAAAGAAAAATACATTTCCCCAACTGCTTTCAACAGATGAAATAGAATACACTTTTTTTTTTTTTTGGTTCCATAGCCCAAGACAGTCCTAATCTCTGTGTTTTTATGGCATGAAAGGTCCCCAAACACGCTTAAGTATTGCTGAAATGTCAATAGCAAAACAAACAAACAAACAAACAAACAAACAAAACAACAAAAAAAAACAAAAAAAACAACCAAAAAATAACCCCCAAACCAACCTAAACCAACCATAATACACCAACATATTTAAATATGACTAAAATTCAACCTTCTTCATTTTTTTAGAAGGCCCAGGTAGATTTCTTGTGGTTATG
Organism: Cettia cetti; assembly: GCA_013401135.1. Classification (NCBI taxonomy): domain Eukaryota; kingdom Metazoa; phylum Chordata; class Aves; order Passeriformes; family Sylviidae; genus Cettia; species Cettia cetti. The sequence goes on from VZUI01073668.1 coordinate 528, forward strand.
GGGTTTCTACTCTATATTGTCTGTACAATCCATCTTATACTGGGCATCCTTCCAGAAATGTTCCAGGGAGGAATAATTCCTGCTCTGGGAAATTCAGAATTAAAAGTGGGAAAAAACCACACGAAACTTTGTGAAATAGGAATTCATTTCAAAATGCTGTTTCTGGAGTACTAAACATGGAGTGAATTTGAATAAAATTTGAGGACAAAAACCACAATGAAGATGGTTTGGGAAAAGGTGGGTTTTTTCATTTTGACATTTTTCTAAAGTTATGTATTTCAACAGTTTCAAACTGACTGTACAATTTGAAATGTGACTGAAACTTGAAGATGTCAACAGAAAGAAAGGAATTGCACAAAATCAATTTTATTTTAGCTTGCCAACCTGAAACAACACCTTTCTTGTTTCTCTGGGCTAAAAGAAACAAAAATGAGATTGTTTCAGCTTCTATTTTATTTGTTCTGTCCACATTTTGCTTACTCCTACAGAGACTGTAGATGATGGGGAGGGGGTTTGAGAAGGATGATAGACATGAAATTTGGGGTGGTTATGCATGGGAAGCAAAAAATCCCAATATTTTCTGTGTTTCAGCTAGAGGTGTTTAAAACGTTTAAAATGTGTGGATGACAGTGGTGTATCTGTATTATCACATATTGAAAAGCTCTGGCTTTTTCTCCTGAGCTGGAATGGTGGTAGAAAAGAGGTGGTTTGCTTTACAGGGCACCAAGTGCTATCTTCTCATGAGGATTCCAACTTTTCTCCTGTTTTTTCTTCTCTCTGTGTAGCACACCAAGGCCATCAACAGGAGGCAGCCCCTGAGGTATCAGCTTGAAAGTCTCGAGCAGCCAGCAAGGAAGCACACACGGCCTGTGGAGATTGATGATGTGGCCATTAAGGTGGTTTAGAAAATGTTTTCCATCATGAAAATAGGGAGCAGGTCCTTCTACAACAGCACCTGATGGTGCCCAATTGTTGTTATTTCAAATTTTCCATGGCAAGAGCAAGCCCTTAAATAAGTTGGCACTTTAGCCAAGTTTACAGTGAGAAAAGTGAGCTTGAGATCAGTTTTTACAATTGTTTTGTGTCTTCTCAGGAAACATAGAGGCATCATGAATCCAATGTCCAAATCTTTAATCTCATATCTGACAGAATACAAGTATTCATTAAATAGAGCTCAGCTCAAGATCATCCCTTTCTTGCCTTACGCTTGTGTATTTATTTTTCTTATTCATAATTTTTTGAGGTTTGGTAATCTTTACAAACTTAGCTTGCTTTTTTCTCTGTGTGTACAACCATACCACACCATGTCTACTAATCACAGATTTCTTTCATGAAGGTATTTTAAATCTAAATTAATCATTCTAATTTTTCTCCTCCTGTGTTTAAATATCTGTTTTGTGGTAATTGTTTTGTAGGTGACCAATGGATACTTTTCATGGGGAAGTGGTTTAGCTACACTGTCCAACATAAACATTAGAATCCCAACAGGTAGGATGAAAGCACACCTTAAACATGAAATATATAATGTCAAATTGTTATTAATTCCACTTCTTGATGTTTCAAAGTGCACAAAGATATATACTGTATATTTGCATTGTATATTTTGTGTATACACAAAAATGTGTATTCTAAATACACACTTAGAATTTTATAAGAAAAAAGAGAGGTTAAAACTGTATTTAAGGTCATGAGCTGTATTGTTCATATAGTAATATCATTAGATAAATTATGTGGCTTTTATATATCTATATAGTTTTTATACTTCTATAATAGCACAAACTAATTCAAGAGTTAAAATAAACATGAAAAAATGGTTGAAAAAAATTATTATTTTTAATAGAGAAATTGAAAAAAAAGGAAGAGGGAGAACTCCAAACTCATTCAAAGCAAGGGTCCATCTAAATCAGTATGTTATTTTCTGCAATACTCATGTATTATACTTTTCCTGTCATTTATCAAGATTACAGTCTTCCAGTTCACAACTATTTTCATTCAAAAGATAGAGTTTTTCTGTCCAGAAATCCTTAATTATTTTGTCTCTCAATGAATTCCTCTTTATCAAGCTGAGTTCCTGTAATTTCTTGCATCCTCAATGTCTTTGGCTAAGGATTCCACAGGTTTACAAAATACTGGTTTGTTTTGGAATACTTGCATAGCAAGTGTGAAAAGTAGCAACTATTATTTCCTATTATTATTAATAATAACAACAACAATAATTTTATTTCTTTTTGTTGTTGTTGATAATGCTGTAATATTCATAACACCATCTGCTGCCATTTCATTAAATAGTTTTATGCTTTATTTTGATCTCCTATTGAGGGCTTTCTTTTAAAATAGAGCATTACTTTAGGTTGAAGTCACATGGTAATTTAGTAATCCCCAAGCCTGTATGATTTGTTTCCATGTAGCATTAAGTGTCACCAGCAGAATGTCTTTGCTCCAAGGAGTTTACAATCTGAGGCCACAGGTTCACAGGCTGAGTGACCAGAGTTTGCCTCCTTTGAAAAGAATAAGAACCTTGGCTTCCCAGCTGGAGAGAAGGTTAACTGGAATACTTCCAGTACCTAAAGGGGGCTACAAGAAAGATGGAGAGAGACTCTTGACAAGGGCTGGAGTGACAGGACAAGGGGAAATGGCTTCACACTGACAGAGAGAAGGTTTAGATTGGATATGAGGAAAGAAATCTTCTCCCTCTGAGAGTGGTGAGGCCCTGGCACAGTGTGCCCAGAGAAGCTGGCTGGCCCAGAGAAGTGGCTGCCCAATCCCTGTATTCAAGGCCAGGCTGGATGGGCCTCTGAGCAACTTGAGCTAAAAGATGTCACTGACCATGGCAGGGGGATGGAATGAGGGGATCTGTAGGGTTCCTGTGAATCTATGAAATGCACTGGCCAGCACAATTAGTGAGTTCAATCAGTTTAGGGGAAGATCTGAGAAGCACCATTGTCGCTGCAGAGTAGGACTGGAGGAAGGAAAGTGTCTGTGTGTGGGGGGAAGGAGAAGTACAGCAAAGCAGAGAAGAGTAAAGGGTCTTCTTTCAGTTTATTTATTAGATTGGCCCAAATTCATTTCAGTTCATTTATTAGATTTGTCCAAATTTTCATGAACCTCCAGGCTAAATAATCACTCCCCACCATATATTGTTTCACCTTAAATAACTTCCATAGAGTAACACAGTCCCATAAAACAAATGTTAATATAGGTAAGAGCAGAAGTCTCATTCCTTTGGAGATTAGTGTGCTACTGCAATCCATTAATGCTTCCATAGATGAATACATGCAATATTGCCCATTTATGTAGTGGATGCTAAAAAAAATATTGAATCAGTTCAAACACTCTAGAGCTGAATCTATCTGGGCCTTGTGAACTGAAGAATAACTTTTTTTCTCTCTTTTTAAAAAGTGTTTTGTTGTTTTTACTATTATCATAGGTCAGATGACAATGATTGTGGGCCAAGTTGGCTGTGGCAAGTCTTCACTTCTCCTTGCTATATTGGGAGAGATGCAGACCCTGGAGGGAAAAGTTCACTGGAGCAAGTATGTTTATATAGCTATTAATTGCTGTATTCATTTAAGGAGGAAGCTGAGATTTGCTGTGAGAAATGTAAACTTCATGCCTCAGAACTGCATGTTGAGTGATTATCATCACCCAGATCCTCTCTGGAATGCATCACCTGCAAACTCAGGAAGGATTTTTCACTGCTTTGTCACGTTCAGAGCAGGCAGAGCAGGGTGCCCCGGGAAGGGAAAGATGCTAGTCTGGTGATTAATATCTATTATTAAACTGGCCTAGCAAATGACCTGGATAGAAAGCATAGGCTATTCCTTTTTTCAAATAGGCTTCAGTACTCACCATAATTGAAGTCAGCATTGTCATGTTGTTTCTGCAGCCACCAGTCAAAGTGTGGAGCTTCTCCAGCCCAGTGGATGTGTGGAGCATCAGCCTAAAGGAAAGGATGTATTTCCACTCAGAGCTGCTGCTACTGCTGGCAGAAAAAAAATGTAATTGCATGTGAGCAATGCTTTTCTCCTTTGCTGGTACTTAACCAAGCCTGACCTATGGAACAGTGTCACTCTTCACAGTAATACGCTCAAAAAGCAACCTGAGCACACCAAACATCATAAAAGTAAAGGCTGGCAAAAGCTGTTTCTGAAAGGAGAACTGCCCATGAGGTCAGGCCTTGGATTCAGAACCAGTGAATGAGAACTTCCCACAGAAGCTAAGTGGGGCAGCAAGCACTCTTCAAGCCTAGGCAGGGCAGAGACAGTGGAAGTGATATGCTGTAACCCCAAGACTTGTTCTCTGGTTTTAAAGCTCAGTTCTGTTTTTTTAAAACTACCAAGTCAAACTCCTCTCAATTATCTTTTTGCTGAGAAAAGAGGGAAATTTGTCACAGAGAACAATATTTTGTTGCCCCATCCTTGACTGGTAACCTCCTTTGTCATATTTTTCTTACAGTGATGTTGTAAACTGGATGTATTTTGCTCTTCCTGTGATAGTATCCATGGCATTTTTGCTCTCTAGCTATACTTCACTTTCTGCTATTCTAAACATATGATCTCACTGGAGTAGCAGGTACAGTTGAAGCCAAGGCCACACTAAATTTAGTTTGATTATATATGAATTTAGGCTTTGAAGGAAGGAGAATATGTGACCTACCACAGTTAATTTCTTAGAGACATACAGTGAAGGTTTTTATACCACAAGCAGGCATTGTTTTTCTCAGTAGTTAAAAAAAATAAAAGGAGCAAGTAGAATATACCTTGAAATGTTTCTCAAAATTGTTTTGAAAGAAATATTTGAGAAAGACTCAGATTTTTCCTAGATAAAGATTTGGAACCTTGGAAAGATTAGAAAAATGAGAAAACTTAGAAACATAATAGATACAGCTTATGAATGTTTAGTAATTATGACTTGTGAAAAAAAAGAGTTTAATATTGTTCAAGAGATAGAACCATGCTGTCAGTTGATTAGCAATCTGTACATCACCACAATGCCAAGAAACTCAGGTTTTAGCAAACAGCTCCAATGTTTTTTTCATTGCACACTGTAATTGTGATATAGCTGATGCAAACATGGTTATATTTTGCTGGTAATTTCAGACTGCCTGGCAGACAGATGAATACAGAAGGATACTTCAGGTATTTAACTAAGTGGCTCCTGTATTTTGCAAAACCATAATAAAGGTCCTATTTACTCTTTTAAGTCCCTTTCCATGTGGTTCTCCATGCATGACTAACGCAGCTACTGTTCCAGGGATGAAATGCAGGCTAGGTGAATTCCTTTACAAATTCAGCTGTAACAACACAGTAATTGTAAGCATGGATAAGATTGCAGCCCCAGTTGTATTGGGACAATCCTACAAGGCATTCACTGGGATTCAAATACCCTGTTGCTGTGGAGGCTGACTGCAGTGAGAACTGTGTTTCCTGCTGCAAGGGCTGTCACTGCTTTGGCATCTCAGGGAAATAAAGCATGGCAGTGTATCTTTCTGTAAAAGGTCTTGACCAGGGCAAATCTTATGGGCTGGCTCTCAGTTTTTCCCACTTATATGAGACATGTCCCAGAAATGTGACATCCTTAGACATGGAGCTGGGTTTTTGTTTTCGCAGTGAGCAATCAGCTTGAGAGGCTTGTTAGACACTGATGCATGGGGCTGTCTAGGTGTAATCATTCAGCCAAGCCTGTTTCAGATGAGATTTATTTATTATTAAGTTATTTCTTAATAATTTGTGGGAGTCATGCAGACACATGTATTCCCCTCATGCACATCAAGTCAAACAGTCAGAACCATCTTCTCAGACTGACAAGCCAAGAGAGGCTGAGTGGAAATGTTTCACTTGCCACATATTTTTTGTACATTGAAATGGTTTCTGTGCAAACAGCTTGCTTTGTACTAGGTGAAAAGCTCAGGAAACACAAGAACTATTAAACAGATCCTCAAAAATGGCCTGGTTTGTCCTTAAGTATCCAGAAGGATGTGACAAATATTAGGAAAAGTCAGTGCTCCCCTCAAAAGGATCGCCAAGTTCAATGCTAACCCAAAGATTACAGCCACAGGAGCTCACAGAAAGCACTAAAGGGCATAATGAGCTCTGGAGGGATAAAAAAAATCATCCACATGAATTTCAGTGGCCAAAACCAGCAGATCTACCAGTTTTGGTTGCAGGGACAGGCCTAAATTCCTCTAAACTCCTGTATGGAATTTGTGAAGATGCTTGGTCCTCATCTTGCCTCAATCTCCTGCCTGTATTTTCAGAGGAAATGGTTCATTCTGTGTTTACAGGGCTATCCCAGAATTTTTTTGCACCTTTCTTCTCCTCCCTCATTACTTTGTAGGATGAGGGAGTCAGGGCCTCATTACAGATGCTTTAGTCTATTTTAAAACATTATGAGTTAAGACAAAAGTGTCTAAATCTCTAAACAAGGGGTCTTTTTAACCATTTCTTAAAATCTTTATTTCAATTGATTTCTTCTTTTTTGTTTGTTTTTTTTCATCTTATATATTCAAAATACTATAAAAGTCACTGATTAGCTTGGTCCTTTCAACCATTTCAGACTTGAACTTACCACACCCCATTTTGGGCAATAGGAATATTTTATACTACAGCTAAAAAACAGTATAAATAGCCATATTTCAATGAATAAATGAACTAGAGGAAATAAATGCTAATCCCCTCAGGCAAATAAAATACCCTTTTTAGAAATCTCAGGAGCTTCAATTTCAGCCCACTCCCATGCCTTGCAATCACATCACTCTCAGATTCAGCAGGGTAATAAAGCATAAAACCAAATACTTAATCCCCTTGTTTGTGAATGCCCCAGCTCACTAAAGGTCTTCTCTGTGTTTATTCATGGGATTATTGGTGAATGTGGGTTCTCACAGAAATCTCATTCATAATTTGTGAGAATCAAAATCTATTTGTCAAGCTAAGCTGGGAATGAAATTTCTAACCAAGGAAAAAGGGTTTAAGAAATGGAGATAAAATTAGTCCTTGCCCATTGAGATACTCTGTTTGGTTATAATGGCAAGCATATTAAATCCAGTATGGAATGGCAAGGAGTCTTGCAAGGCTTGTGCCCAGTTTTTGTTAACTTGTCGTTCAGAAGGTGCTCCCAAACTTGCACTTGAAAGCATTTTCTCCTTCTCTACCACTGCAGTGCTCTCCTGACAAAAATTTGGGGGTCTTGAATAGAGCAAATTAAGAGTTTCTTCTTGTTGTTTGCCTTCACCTAATTCCCAGCCCCTTTTCAATCTCTCCTTAAACTCCATATTTTGCTTTCTTGTGTTTTTTTCATTGTGAGAAGACTGGAAGCTTCTGCTGAATGAGAGACCAAGTTGTAATGAGGGGCTGTCTGTTTTGAGCCTCAATGTGTGGCTCTCTGACCCTTTTGAGACTTTTTTCCCTCTGATGCAGCACCTTCTCTGGCAAGTGGTGTGTGAAGAAAACACAGACTGTGCATTTTAGGAGTCCTGAATTACACAAGTCTTCAGAGAGCTGATGTGCAGCACAGAAAGCAACATGTCTCAGTTCTGGCATTTTGGGGAGATGCTTAATACCTGAGTCTAGCATTACAAGGACTCTGCTTGCTATTAGAATTTTTATGCCCTTTCTAGACTTGGATATCCTGCTAATGACTGCAGCTGCATTTACTGGTATCCCAGCAGCCAAGCAGTCCTTTCTGTCTCAGCATTAAAGAGTTTCATCTAGAGTGTTCATAGGCCTGACAGAAGAGGATTTGTTTGTTCATGGCTTTTTGTTAAAGTCAGGAAAATAATGTTTTAGCATGAATTTTCTACCCTCTTCCAATGCCTGTTTCTATTTACCTGGTATAATCTTTTTTTAGTTAGATTTTGTACTTTGCAGTGATGCACCACCATGCCTGGAATGAGCATCATCGCTGGTCCAAAACTGCTTTCCCTGCCATTCCAGGCTCTTGGCACTGTTAAAAAGTCAATTAACAAACAGAGGGAGCTGCAAAATCATTCATGTCATTGCTGTCATTTGAATGCTTTTCAGAATGCATTTCTTAAGGATATGATCCTTAAGAAGTAGAGGATGACAAGAAAAACCTACATATTGTAGGGCTGCGCCCAGCTTTATGCTGCCTTAGTGCTACAAAGCCATTCAAAATCTGTTCTGATCCTACAGTGTAGCTGCAAAGCTCATCTTTACTCCAGGCAAAATTTGACATTAGTTACCAACTCCTGCAGGCCACTGGCAGAACTGTGTGGAAAAGCTAACTTATTTCTTACCAGATAATATTAATATTTTAATTTTAATAGGTTTTATGATACAATTTTCATTTTTAATACATTTTCTAACAACATAATTCGCCTGTTTAGACACCATGCCTTGTAGATACGAAACTCTCACATTTAGAAAAGTGTTATGCTTTTGCTTAGACCTTGTTTGTTTTACCTTCAAGAACATAAAAACCCAAACTTATGTTGAGTTCTTAAAGTACATAATTAACTCCAGGTTAACTGTATGTAAAACTAGCACAAAATGTTATTCTTTATATTTCCTGCTTACTAAATGTCATTTACCATAACTTACAGTGTAAATGAAACTGAACCTTCTTTTGAAGCATCCAGAAGGTATTATTTCTTTTCTAGTGTATCATAAAACACTCATTAATTTCTTCAGAATTTCCCCAAATCCTCATCTTTGTGCTCTTAAACCATCTCCATGTTTCCTTACCATGTTGATAATTGTTTACTGTAGGATTAATTGATAGATTGTGCAAATCCTGTGGATCCCACACTTCTCCAGCCAGTGAACCACTACCTCTGTCTTGTCTGAAAGATGCTCAGCTCCCATCTGACCTCAGTGGGAGTTCAGTGTGCTCCTCGTTATGCAAAACAGGATCTCTAAGCATCATTAGGTGTCTCCTGCCACGTGTTTCTGAGTTTTCTGCCTAGCTGTACTGGGCTCCCCGTGGTGCCCAGCTTTGGATGGGATGGAGCAGGGCACAGAGGGAGCCAGCTCAGCTCCTGCTGAAGCCAAGCAGGGAATCCACCCCTGGCTCCAGGTTTAAAAGAAGGACAAGCTCCACTAAAAGTATGTCATAAATAACAGAGAGGTAGTGGCACACAGAGCTGTGGTTGGGAGCCACACCATGGTTTGCTGCCCCATAATCTTGAGGATGTATTTCATATGAGTACATATGAACAGCTAAAACTCCTGGAAGTTTTGGGGTATTGCTGACAGCTTCTAACCAGCTGTTTCTCCTGCCTTAGCACCCCCTCTCTCAGTGGTAAATACTACATGCTTACAAATGAAGCTAAACAAATGTTTTGCTTGAAGCAATATCATCAAATACACTGAAAAGGAACCTTATTGTGGCCTTCCAGAACTGGCAAGGAGCCTAAAGGAAAGATGGAGAGGGATTCTTTACAAGGGCCTGGAGTGACACAAGGGGGAATGGCTTCACACTGCCAGAGAGGAGGTTTAGGTTGGATATTGGAAAAAAATTCTTTATTGTATGCGTGGTGAGGCCCTGGCACAGATTGCCCAGAGAAACTGTGGCTGCCCCCATCCCTGGAAGTGTTCAAACCAGGCTGGACGTGGCTCTGAGCAATCTGGGATTGCTCAGTGGAAGTTGTCCCTACCCATGGCAGGGGTTGGATCAAGATGATTTTTAAGGTCCCTTCCAACCCAAACCATTGCATGATTCTATGAGAGGTGTTCAGATCCATGAGCTGGTACCAGTTCACACTCCCTTCCTCACATCACCTTGGGCATCTCAGAATAATGCCTAAAATTACATGACTGTTGTTGCTGCTGTACCTTGACAAAACAGCCAGAAGTAAAGAACATTCTTCCCCCTATTGACAAAATGTCATTAGGTATTTAGACACATTTAAAGTATGTCTAATAAATCCTTGGGACACTACAGTGATTCCTTCCCAATCTGTATTAAACTGCCTTCTTTTTCAATGTCATTGAGGATCTAATAAACTGAAAGGAAAATAAGTATTCACTGAGAAAAAAGTATTTTATATGTGTGGCCACATAAAAAAGTCAAGTGTGCCAATGTCATTTCAACAGTGCCTTTTCACTCTGTGTTTTGATGTTAGAGAAAATATTGCTAAATAACTATTCCTGTGAGAATTTAATATTTCTTAGTATAATTTATAATTTGCCTTTGGATTTGAATTGCAATTACTAGATTGAGGTAGGTACCAGCCATTGACAGTAGAATAAAATACAACCTAGAGTGTAGATTTTGCCATCAGGGGAGAGAGTGGGTGCTGTTCTAACTAAAGCATTGAATTTAAAACTCTTCCCTTCACTTTTTTTTGCTTATGTGTTTCCTTGTGTTTTTCTGAATGCACATTCATGAAATTAACTTTAAAGAAGCTGAATCAGATATTTTATAGTGTGAGGGGTTTGTTTCTTACTAAAGCTCTGTGTCTGTCTGCAGTAGGAACAGGTACTCTGTGGCTTACGCAGCTCAGAAGCCGTGGCTGCTCAATGCCACCGTGGAGGAGAACATCATCTTCGGCAGCCCCTTTAATAAGCAGAGGTAAATATACACCTCCTTGCAAAAACACCTGGCAGCTCCTTTTAAAGAGGTTTTTTTGGCATCTTCTGGAGGTAGTTTGTAGATTCTGGAAAATATCAATCAGTGCATGCTAAACCTGGGGTAGATTTAGCCGACATTTGTTCACCTCAGAGGAAGGTTTCTGGTTTAAATTAGGCTACTCCTCTAACCAGAGCACGTCTAAGATGTTTGTGAGAAATCCCACAGTGGCTGTGGCTCTCCATGGAATACAGCTGAAGTCATATGTGTCATTTCCAAGGTGAGATGAATCCCATCTTTGGAGACTAATGTATTTGTCTTTTGTTTAATGGAGCCCAAGGTTGCCAGAGGACTCTGGAAACAGGGATTCTAGGCATGTTTCCACTGACCTTATGTGCTAATCCTGCTGTGATCAAGTTACTGGAGCAGCCACTTTCCAAAAACAGCATTTATGAAGATGGGGTGCCTTGAGGGAATGGCCTTAATTCTTCCTTTAGAAATATAGGAGAAGGAAGTGTGAAAGCTGAAGTGCACAGCTTCTATTTTGCCTTCCCAGCACCCACTTCTTCCACCATTCTAAAAGGTCAGTTAACAAATGTTGGAAAAGTGACTGGAGTTAAGGAAAACAAATTGCTGATGTTTTGAAAGGCAACACTCTCTCTGTTTTCAGTCATTGAAAATACACCCTGTTTCTCTCAATCTGTGCTGTGTTAAGATGTATGACTCCATTGTGACTTCCTAAAACCTAACCATGACCAAATGCCTCAAAATCCAGAAAAGCACCAAAATTTCAGGGACCAGATCCCTCACCCACTGCATCCATCAGCTTGTTTCACTAGCTTCAAAGGGGCAAGGCTGAATTTCATCACTCAAATAATCTGATCCCAGCTGCTTATCAGCAGATTACCTGCTACAAACCCAGAAATCTCACCAAAAAAAGTCAAAATTTTGTAAGTGGTTTGCTGGTTCTGGTAAGACCAGAAGCACTGTAAGGATTCTTTATCCTATAATATCACTCCAAAGAAAATGAAGAAGCACTTAAAGTGGGAAGAATAAAAACTCAGTGGAAAATAGCTTCAAACACTCTGGAGTCCAACAAAACAACTCCATGATAGGGAGGAATGTACTCAATAATTTACATAATCAAAAAGCAGTCTTGCCAATAAAGACTTCTAATAAAGATGTAATTTTTTACAATACTTCATTTGCAATGCTCCAGAATTAGTTCTCAATAATCATTTTGCCCTACTTATTTTTACAATTATCCAGCCATCACAGAGCAATAAAAACTTTGTGGTGACATCTCCCTGGAGGTTTTTGTGTTAGCAGTGAGTGGCTGGGTAAACAATTGCAATGACCACATTGTTTTTCCAGGTACAAGGCTGTTACAGATGCCTGTTCTCTGCAGCCTGATATTGACTTACTGCCATTTGGTGACCAGACAGAAATTGGAGAAAGGGTAAATAATGTGAATGCTTTAATCTCTGCTTGACCTCTGTATTAAGAAGACACTCCCTGATGTCACTCAGACAGTTCTAGTCTGTATTGGGCTGCCAGACTGGTAAATAATTGTAATTCACCAAGGGTTACTATACAAAAAAAATTGAAATCTCTTCTGCTTCTTCAGGTATTTCTCAAATGGGATTTCTTGGCCAAAGTCTTCCATATTTTGCTTGCAGAATTTGATGCTGGTATTGGTTATATTTTTCAATCTAAAAAGTCTACTGTGATCAGAGCAGCTCTTCATAATTTACACTTACCCATGAATAATAACTTTTCTTCTGATATTATATGAGGACTATGCTTGTTTATCAATAGAATTAGTATTTTAATGAAGTTTTTCATTTTTAATGGAACTCTATAATTGTAAAAAATCACATTTCCAAAGGCCTGTCATAATGTTTATTCAAATAAGCCTATTTCTGATCCATTTGAATCATTAGGGGATTAATTTAAGTGGAGGCCAACGACAGAGAATCTGTGTAGCTCGAGCACTCTACCAGAACACCAACATTGTCTTCTTGGTAAGATTTTTCTTTTTCACATGGAATGTGCAAAGTTAGTAATAAAACTTTAATATCATATATTTAGTTTATATTTAGAAGACCTATGGGGACTTGTATTCAACTCCAAAACCAAATTATAGAGATAGGAAATAAGCATCCATCAGAGGCAGCATCGAAACATCTTGGGAGACAGATGAAGGTGGGAATTTCTGCATAGATTAACACTGGAAGAGTGGAACAGATTGTCTTGCTCTCAGTGGTGACCTACTATCAGCACAGTCTCACAGAAATCAGCAGGATTTCTGATAAGGAGCCCTAATGAACAGTCTGAGGGCTCAGCACTCTCATGCAGAGTGCTGTGGATTTGGACAGACTTTCCCTTCTCTGTTATTACTTTCAAGGCATATTAGGAATTTCAGGAGGTTCATGAAGGGGCTGTTCCAGCCACACTCACTCCAAGTGAAGACCAAGCACATCTGTAGTTTAGTTTGGAGGAAACAAGAAAAGTTGCTAACTCTGCTTTAATTTTCCAGTGCCAGTTTCTTGTCAAAATTGAGCCCAAGTTTGGCTTTGGATGCTGGCATTTTCAAATTTGGATGGGAAATTTCAGTTCCAGTGTTCCTGCACTCTGTCAGTGAGGCACCTGCACTACACACAGCCAGACACAAAAAATGAAACTGAGTCCATTGCTGTGAATTGAAGAGCAGTGAATTCCAGCTCACTGGAGTGTGGCCCTCTGCCTGGGTCCTAGTCATTAGAGAGAGATGAAACATTGGTAAAGACAGATGCTTTTTTATTTTAAAAATACTCTTTTAGGAATAAACCACACTTTTGTATCCTGTTCTAATACTTTTCAATTTGATGTGATTGCAGGATGACCCATTCTCTGCACTGGACATTCACTTAAGTGATCACTTAATGCAGGAAGGGATTTTGAAGTTTCTGCAAGAAGACAAGAGGACTCTTGTTCTGGTGACACATAAATTACAGTATCTGCCACATGCTGACTGGGTAAGAGAAGAGGTATCAGGGGAAAATTTACTAAGAATGAATGTACACTTGAAGTGAACACCATAGCATTTAATGGATTATTACTTTTCTCTGCAACAGAGTCCCTCCTTAATTCCATATGCCATGTGGCTAACTGCCACTTCAAATAACACAGATTTTGTAGTGGAAGAACTATTTTATTTTTACATTATTTAAGTAGATTTCTTTCTCATTAAAATACCTGGAGAATTTTGATGTAATTGCAATTATGTCTATTCCTTCTTTTCAAAGCTTTCAATACATGTACAGGAAAGCATGACACATATGAGTTTCAGTTTACAAGCTGTACCAGCAAACTTAAGAACTTATTAATAAAATATTGAATAAAATGAAGAAAGAAATTTGCATAATGGTGTTGTCACTAATGGTGAGACATATCTTGTAGGATCCAGCTCAGTGATTATGGTATCTGTGCTGTTGGTGAGTGCTGGGTGTTTTCTCCCCTAGATCATAGCAATGAAGGATGGAATGGTGCTTAGAGAAGGGACACTAAAGGATATCCAAAACAAGGATGTTGAGCTATATGAACACTGGAAAACTCTGATGAATCGCCAAGATCAAGAGTTGGAAAAGGTAAATAGGAGCATTTGGGCAAGGATGACTTTTCTGCAAGGAAATATTTGTCATTCAATTTCAAAAAAACCCAAACCACGTCTGAAGCAAGTTTTCAACTTATCTTAATGCAAAACCACATGACCTGTAAGAAGATTCATTGCCTGGAATAGATTGTCCAGGAAGTGTGTGGAATATCCATCAGGGATGGTTTGTAAGGACATCTTAGCCAGGAAACCTTTGGAAATGTGGTGCACAACTGATCCTTTGGAGGGGCAAGGGCTGGACCCAGAAACTTCCTATCTCTTCCTATCTCTCATCCTTTTCTTCTGTTGTTGCCATGAACATTTAGGATTCTCTAAAGACTATTTTTGAAATTTTTACCATTCCAAAAGAGAGAGAATGAAAAAATGGCAGAGAAGGAAAGAAGTGAACAAAGCTGAATTCTCTGAAATTTAAATTGAAAAATACAGTTTTTCTATTCTGTGGCTTAAATGATCCACATAAAATTTCTTTGAGATTACTGCAAGTATTACTACCATTGGTGAACATCTAAGCTCTAATATTATTAAATGATCTCTCAAATTAATAAAACCTATTATTAATTAATAATAATAATAATGATAACCTAATTACTTCAGGATATGGAAGCTGACCAGACAACTCTTGAGAGAAAAACCCTTAGAAGGGCCATGTACCCCAGAGAATCCAAGTCACAACTGGAAGATGAAGATGAAGGTTTGTTTTACGATTTTACTTTATTTAGTACCATTTTTCATTGTCTTTCCACTTTTATAGCTGGCAGTTCTTAGCAACAAAGTGTGACTCTGTTGAAGACACTTGGTAATAATAGTGGAAAATCCAACTTTTTGACCTGTTTACAATAGGACTTTTTTAAGGGATTCTCCGTATATTTCCCTAAACATCATGCAGAGATAAGGGTGTGTCAAAAAAGTTAATTTCTTTGCTGATATACAGTGCCTGGAGTTATTGAGGTATGAGATAGAAGTACAACAACAGAAAAAAATGTTAAAAAAAAATAAATGAGGTAGCTGTCAAGAGCATGTCAATATTTCTTTTCCTCAGGTGCAGCCTGCAGGGCTGTGAGATATAAATTCTTATTATCTGGGATTAAAAAATTAAATTTCATGTTTATACACCTCTGAAATATGTATTTTTCATGGTATTAGTCTTCCACTATTTGTGTTTCAATAGAATGCGATCAATTATCACTTTAGTACTCTGGATGAAAGGGAAAATTAAACTTTTTCATGCAAATAGATGATGAAGAGTCTGGATGGAAAGGTTTGAGAGTTTCCTAAAATCTTCCAAATTGCTCTGCTGACTGTATAATAAAAGCTGATAAACAGGTTGGGAAAGACCTGGTCTCTGCTCTAAATAATAAGTTGTGAAGACTTGGTTTATAAAATTTTTTTCTTAACAAAACTGTGACAAGGCAAAGATTGGCAAACTATAGAACTGCTTAAAGAACACAGGGGAAGTCTTATGAAAATATGTCTGAGGTGTTTGCTGTTCTTAAATGACAAATTGAATTTTGACTTTAAATTCAAAGCAGAAGAAAAAAAATCCAACAAATCCAGTAAAACAAGGTATAGTTATTATTGAATCCAAGCTAACTTGATCAAATGTCTGAGTCACAGAGGAGGAAGAGGAAGAAGATGAAGATGATAACATGTCAACTGTCTTGAGGCTCAGGACAAAGATGCCGTGGAAAACCTGTTGGAGATATCTGACCTCTGGAGGATTTTTCTTGCTCTTTCTGATGATTTTCTCCAAGCTGTTGAAACACTCAGTTATCGTGGCCATAGATTACTGGCTTGCTACATGGACATCCATGGACAATACAAATGAAGCCAGGAATGCTGATGAGGATAAGAGCACAGAGAAGGTGAGCCAGATCTTGGAGCCTGGCAGGGGAAAAAAATGAAAGAAAACATGTTCTAAAGTAATTATTTGCTGTTCATCTAGAAGCCAGCTAGATTGAAACAACGGGTAGTTTATTATATAGGATGGACAGATTCTTAATGGTAAAAGAAGGAAATTCAAATTTTATCAATTTTTTGACCATTAAGGACTGAAACAGAAACATATTTGAGGATAGAAAATTAACTGGCCTTTCAAAGTAAGGAGCCTTACACTAAACTTTTCCATCTGGATTTTACAACTGGTCTTCTAAGTCAATGACCACACTCTCCTAAGTACTAGCTGTCAAGTAGTGTCCTG
Organism: Cettia cetti; assembly: GCA_013401135.1. Taxonomy (NCBI): domain Eukaryota; kingdom Metazoa; phylum Chordata; class Aves; order Passeriformes; family Sylviidae; genus Cettia; species Cettia cetti. The sequence goes on from VZUI01073668.1 coordinate 16,907, forward strand.
CCAGAAAAACAAAAATAATGGAAGTCTTCAATTGTACTGCTTAAGTACAATCTGCTTGTAGCTGTAAATTTGACATATACACAATATCTCACTGGAATCCACTTACTAGATTTTCAGAAGGCTTAAATGTGCTATATTTGCTGCTGGCAATTTAGTTTATGATTTGCTCTGGGAATTTCATGATGCTTGAACTTAATAAAGTGGAACTTTGCAATATCTTTCAAATGCTCTAATTCTCAAGAGGTTCAAGCACTCAGTTTCCCTAAGTGGCTAACAATCCTTTGTATTTGTCCACATAATCAGTCTTCACAGTTCTAAGAGTTACCATTTCAAGGTCTTGAAGGGTAGAATATAAGGAGGGATCTTAAAACTGCCAGAACTTCTAATTATGTGGACTTAATGAATTGCATCATTGCCATTCCATCATAATTCTTTTATTTCCCAAAGATGATTATATAACTATGTAATACAAGAGATATGGTATAGTAGCTGATGGGCACCAGGTACCTTGGGAACTTCCTAGCAGAAAACAAAATAGGTGTTTATTTCTAGGATTGATGTATCTGTCATTCCATCAGACTTACCATGTAGCTGTCTTCAGCATCCTCTCTGGAGCTGGGATTGTCCTTTGCCTCATCACATCCCTGACTGTGGAGTGGATGGGCCTCACAGCAGCCAAGAACCTACACCACAATCTCCTCAACAAGATCATCCTTGGACCAATCAGGTACAGCAAAAATGATGTCCCTGAAAAGCTACATGGTCAAAACCTGTCCTCTTTGTAACTGCAAGTGTACTCCAAGGAAAAGCTCTTTTATTTGACCTGTTTACCTCAAGGCCTGAAAAAGGGAAAATAATTAGTGAGATAATCATGAGGGGAAAATATTCCATGAGAGAAACGTGTGAACCTTTGCCCCTGTTTTTTATCTGGCTGAAATGTTTCAGAAGACTGGCACCCCTTCAGGGCTGGGAGGGTAAAAGACAGCTCTGAGGGCAGTTCAGGCTCCAGGACACCCCGCTCGAGCTCTGAGCAATGGCCATGGTGTCAAACCATGTAACACCAAGGCTTCTTCTGTGCACAGTACCCAGGGCCTCACAGGCAGCAGGATGGCAAAAAGGATGCCTGAATAAAAAATAAATTTATCACAGTGCTTTCAAGAAATATCTGGGGTTGGTGCCCATTAGAAGGAGGCTGAGCAGCAGCCAGGAACAGGCTGTGATTTTTGGAAGGGATCTTAAATCCTGATGAAGCAAGAAGGAAAGATCAGGACACAAGACAGCAGGTTTTTGGAAGAGGAGACAAATTTTTTTTCAGGGGAAAGTGCCAAAAGCAGCATTTAGACAGTCAGGGTGCAGATAAGATGATCTGGTATTTTATTTATATTTATTGCTTGGTTTTAGACAATGGCTGTATGCAGCTCTGTGTTCTGTCTGACTGGGCTTTTAATCCAAAACTGGAATTCCTCTACAGGTTACTTTTTGTTTTAATCTGTCCAACAGGTTCTTTGACATGACTCCACTGGGGCTAATTCTAAATCGCTTCTCTGCTGATACAAATATCATTGACCAGGTAGATGCATCAATATATTCTGTTTTATTATCCTGACTTGGCAAATTTTCATGTAGATCCTGAATAAGATGATGTACTAAAATATTCAGTAGAGAAAGGCATAGCAAAACCAGGCTCTGAGAATGGCAATAGGGACACTCAAAGTAAAAAGTACACACATTTGTAGTAATGAGGGCAGGTAACCATTAAAATAAACATAGTGGGAGGTGGCTCAATTTCTTCATATGCAGACTGGTTGATTCTATTGGAAGATCTGGATTCAGAAAACATCAGATTTTGGGCTCAAAACAGGAAACATATTAGAATATAACAACTTTGAATATAGGGGAGTAGGTGTGACAAATAAATGTTCCACCATGGCCGGCAGCACACGTGGGTTTAGAGGAACCCACAGGTTCAGGGAGAGGAAGGGCTTTCACTGTGGCTGTGCATTGAAATTTTTGGATGAACAATAATCCTGAATGTAAGGTTGATGGGAACATGGAATAAAAAATTATGAGACTCTGAGACAGAGCATTGTATTTCTTTAAATATCAAGAACAGTGTTCTCTTCCTTGCCTGATATATAAATGAGAAGGAAATGGCTCCCATTTCCCCATGATCTTTGAAACTCTGATCTTTAGGAAACAAAAATCTACTGACTCATTTTTTAACCCCTGTGCACTTGGCTATGAGACCCACAGAAACAAAAAGACTCCTGATACTAGGACAATATCAATGAGTACATAGTGGTATTATTCCATTTCTCTTATAGAAATAGTTTTATAGTGGTGCTACCAGGGACTTTTTTCTTCATGGATGTTTTTCATTTCCCTCTAGCACATCCCTCCCACGCTGGAGTCTCTGACCAGATCCACCTTGCTCTGCCTGTCAGCCATTGGGATGATCTCCTATGCCACTCCATGGTTCCTTGTGGCCCTCGTGCCCCTGGGCATAGCATTTTATTTCATCCAGAAATACTTCAGGGTTGCTTCCAAGTATGTATTCAAGAACCATCCTGAAAGTTTCCTCCATGAAATATTGTACATAAGAACTGTGGTGGAATGTGAGGTTGTAGGAGCTAAAATGGGGGAAATGGCCATGGCATCCTGCTTTTGATCCTGAGGCATGAGTTTGAGACATGCACTGGGGAATATTTCCCACTAACCTGGCTATAAATGGGGTATCTGGGGAAGTAACACCAACTGAATCAATTTTTTTGGCTCTAGAGTCAGATGAACATGAAGTTTGTTAATCAGCTGAGCTTGCATCTGGTCAAAATGCCTCTTTGACATTTGAGGGTTAGCAGAAAACAGAAAATAACTCCCTGAATTAACATCAATCATGGCTTTTCATTCACATTGGGGAAAAAAGCTCCACAGGAAGTAATTTCCACTTTTAGCATTTCACATTCAGTGTGGTTTGGCTGGGTGTAAAGAGTACAATTTTTTTAGCAAAAAGAGAGCCATGCTTCTTGTGCTAAATTCATTCTAGATTTTTGTAAAACATCTTCAGTAAACCGTGTTAAGTTTTTTCTTAAATTCAATTCATTAGTCTTTTGTTATCAGCCAGAATCATCCAAGAAGATTTATTTATAAGAAAACTCTGTAAGCAGAATTCACAAACCAGAAATGTTTAAATCTGAAATAATTTGCTTAACTTCTCTGAGATTTTTCAGAAACCTTGTTCTTGCCCCACCAAACCTCCAAAACTGAAGCTGTATGTGGCAGTACACCAGATGTCAAGGTGGCTAACAAATCAGGAGACATGGTTTTCCCTCTCAAATTATTCTGTTAAATGACAATCTTTTAAATCACTTGAGATGCAACTTGTGTTCTTTCAATGGACAATAGAAATTAAAACACCCAATTTATTTCCCTATAAATTAGTCTTGGGAAATGTAGGATGAAGGAATAGCTTCAGACAGTGTTTGTAACTCACTTGCATGCAGTCCTTTGTAGGCATATAAGCCTCACAAATTTTTAGAAATGCAAATATTTACAGTATTTCTTGCAGCACTTTGACTCTTTGTTGTATTTTCCATTACATCCTTCAAAAACATCCGTGTATTTTCCATCATAAATTTAAAAGATATTTATCATCAAAACATCAGCAGCAAATTCAGTTCTGTGCACTGCAACATTCAGCAACATTGAGCAGTTGTTTCTCCTAGCCTATCTAATACAGTGTGCAAAATTTGTAGGATTTTGATAACAAGTTTTAATCTCTAGTGATCTGGACTTCTTCTGTTTGTACAACTGGCTGCTATGCCAATGGCAGAGTGTTACAGAAAGATGCAATTTTTTTTCTGTGGTTTGGAAAATGTTCCTCTTTTAAAAGACTGGAACTTTTTGGACTTGAATATTGTTGCTCCATGAAGGTCTTGGAAGTGCCATTGCTGAGTAATTAGGGAAATTTATCACTCATATTATTTCTCTGTCAGTGCTGTCTCAGCTACAACCAATGTTAACAGCACAAAGAAGATCTGCAATCATATGAAATATTTTACTTTCAGCAAGTTGTGGTACTTCCAGATATGGAAAATGAGGCCAGGTTTGTGTGGAAATACAGGGTGAGTTTTTTTTTGGTTAGGCCAGCTGTTATCATAAAAGATATAAACTTCCTGATATGCAGACCCTGTTATATACCTCATCTAAGAGTCACAAATAACATGCTGGAAAGTTTAAAATCAATGGTTCTGAATTTAAATTAATCTTAATTATTTATCAGAATCTGTGAGAATAAAAGCTAGTTAGGATCTGTCTATTGCAACACATAAAATGTCTGTTCTTGTCTGCTGTGCAGCAAAATTTCTACAGACAGAAATGTTTACATTGTAATGGGCATCTGTTATTTTTTTGTACTCTCAGGGACCTCCAGGAACTTGATGACAGCACCCAGCTCCCTCTGCTGTGTCACTTCTCTGAGACAGCTGAAGGCCTTACCACCATCAGAGCATTTGGGTAAAATTTGTTGAACAATTTATTAGAGGGAGACTTGGGGCTCAGGCCAGCCTGTTTCCTTGCAGCATGTCTGAGGGCAAACTGTTGAATTTGAAGAACTTTATTAAGCTATTTCAAAAAAAGATTATAGATTTTTTTTCCCTGTTGCTTTGTCACGCCTCTTAAACATTTTGTGTATTTTCAGTAACACATATATTGGTGTTCCACTGAATTAAAGATGATTACATTTTTAGGATATGATATTTAAACTTTTAATGAGTCTATTTTAAGCATGTCTTTAACCTGGACAGCAGGGAGATCTGTTTTGCCAAGCAGGCAGAGGCACTGCCCCTTCAAACCCCCTGCTATTTCCAAGTGTCCCTGAATCAGTTCTGTGTATAACTCACTTCCCAAGCAGGGAGACATCATTATGGCATTCTCCAACTGAAAGGCAGTGTGCAACTTGAGAGACTTTCCAAGAAAACTGCAGCAGAACAGAACTTGATCTTAATACTGTAAAACCTCCCTTTGTTAATTAAAACTGAAAAATATATTCTGTAAGATCCAGAGAGTTTTGCCAGCTTTCCATGCATATATTTTCTCTCTACTACATGAAATATAGGCCAAACTCTCCTATGTTCACTCCATTATGGTTATGACTCTGTCAAAGTGCCAGCTTGAGTTTTATTTCCCAGCAAGTGCACCTTGCACCCATTCTGCATGTGGAATTCCAAACAAGAGCAGATCCCACTGCAATGCCATTTCCACAGCTATTTGATCAGCTTAAGGCTATTTCCTCACATCAGGCCAAGCTTTAGGACCTCAGCTATTAACACAGAGTGTTACAGTAACACCTATGGAAGAACAAGCAAAAACATTGTTGTGTTGAAGAGGTGTGAGCCAATGGTCAACAGGAAATGCTTATTTAGCTCTGTCAGCAGAATAATGTATTGAAACAGGAAGTCATCATCAGGACCAGATGCTGATGTATGCTGAGTACTTCTCAAGAGGTTCAGAGTGGCCTTGCATCACCTGAGGAAGGTTATGAACCTCAGGTTATCTCCTGAGGAAGATGAAGGAGCTTAGCACTTTCTGAGTGGTTCAACTCTTTTTTGCCTCACAAAAAGGCAAGGATGGCAGAGAGCAAAAGTCAACCCAAGGATACCACAACAATTTTTTCAGGATTTCTGGTGCTAATCAAAGCCATTTCATTTCCCTGCCTGTGCTCCACTGCCCACCAAACCTGAAATCTCCTGCACTTATTGTCTGCAAGCTTGTATTTACTGATGGTCCTGTTAGTCATTCTCTGCAGTTTGGGTTCAGTATGTTCCAGGATAAAACTGAGCAGCTCCTCGCATAACTTACTGCAAAGCAGCACAGTTGGATCAGAAAGCAATCTCAGTGACCTTTGCTGTTCATCATCTGACAGGATAAAAGTCTGAAAGTGCCCAGAAGATGAGCTGAACGTGGATGAAAACAGATTGAGCATGTCAGACTTTCCATTAGGAGAGCAGGAGTTTTGCTGCCAGGAAAGCAGATGAGCAGAGTGCATCCTTGCTCCTGCCCACATCCTTACTATAACCAGTTGTTCTGGGGAGGTCGCTTGTTGTGTTTATAAGCTCTGCAGAGGGAAATAAAATATCAGCAGGAAATAGCAGGAAAAGAAAAGGAAGTTTCTGGAAGAACAGGCAATATAGGTACTTCACAGCAGGGCCCTAAGACTTGGAAGTGGAAGACAAACCAGACACTGAGCTGCTAACTGAAGTTCAACTGGTTTAATCAAGTGAGGATATTCACCAGACAATAGAATATGGAACAACAAAACTATTTCTATCTGACTGTGGAAGGCACCACGAATTGAATACACTTGCACCAATAGAGATTTCCCTCTCCCCTCCCAAAGTGTATCTTGGTCCTTCAGCGCTCTGGCATCCTTGCACTGGTCTTTAAATGTGATGGGCACTGTGTTGAGGAGAGAGGAACAAGTGGCAGTGGAAGTAACACCACTAATTTTTCTGATTTAAACATGAGCTATAGCTCTCCCTGATTGTAGTTTCCCAGTTGTTTAGGCAAAACAGCTGAGCTGAGTAGCTGAAAGGTTTGATTTACAGATCACTCTACATCCATATTAGTTGAAACCTTAGGGATGTCACCCCTGTTGAAGAGCCCTGCAGCTGGCCAGGTAACTTCTGAAATCAGATTTAAGCTGTCAGGTGAGCCCTCTGCCCTTCCTAGTGACCTGTGAGGAGGAGCTGAGGGGCCACAGCAGCACTCATCTGTGGGAGGAGTGGACTACAATCCACAGCTATAAAAAGTGGATCTGGGAAACAAAACCTGTCCCAGCATGGTGGCATTGCAATCTCTTTGAGGGTACAGTCTCTGGTCCAAACCCTAGTCCAACAAAATTTCTAGTCAAACAAATTCCTCTCCATGTGTCGCTCTGGCTATGGGGAGCTGTGGCAGCAGATACGCATTCTTAGGGAAGAGCTTTTAAACCAAACTTCAGCAAAAACAGAAGGGTAAAAAGTTTTGGGCTGGGGGGAGGGAAGGCAGAGCAGAGTTAAGGCTTCACCCTTTTGTGTGTGAGTGTGTAATGTGTTGTAATGTAACAACTTTGGTCTCGGCAGGCACGAAGCCAGATTTAAACAACGTATGCTGGAGCTGACGGACACGAACAACATTGCCTACTTATTTCTGTCAGCTGCCAACAGATGGCTGGAGGTCAGGACGGTACGTTCAGTTTTGTCCCAGCCATGGTTTTGAAACCTTGGAAGCAAACAGAGACTTTGGCTGATGCAGAGAAGATAATAACGAGTATTAATCTCGCGAGGAGATTATACACACAGTTCCTTAAAATAGATCAGGATTGTTATGTTAAACCCAGAGGGGTTTTCAGCTTTCTTGGCTAGGAGTAAGAAAATACAAGTCGGCCTCATCTTTTGCTGCTGTGCTGTCTAGCGTCTGAAGGGAGTGCAAGAACAAACATTTACTTAACTTCAAACAAGACTTTCTCTACTACTGTGCAGCATCCACAGACCTGCCACAGCAGGGACTGCTTTCAAGGCAGAATGTGGCTTTTCACTGGCTTTGTGAATTGTGCCATCCTTATGCCAGGGCTATTTTAGGCACACTGATCTCCCAGGTCTCAAAGTGTCTCTCCAGCAGCAAGTCTAATCCCACAGCTATAAGCTAAACCCTGGGCCATACTGTTTGTGGTTTTATTGTTTGATATCATAAAAGATAGCAGAACTAGACTCCAGAAAGAAAATGACAGCAGGGCCCAATTCAGCCACTGACAGGCTCCTGGGTTTTGTGAGGGCTCTTTATGAGGGATTTTCCTGATCTGCAAGGCAAGAAGAGGCAAGCAAAGTAACTGTGATTCCCTTATTCATCTGAAACAGAAAGAGCAGTGAATAAACAGAGCAGTGGCCTGATTCTGCTGGGCATAAATAGCAACAGGCATGATTAATCCTCACATCAAAGGCTGTATACTCACCTTCTTTTCCTGTTGGAGCAACAATATTATTCTCCATTTTTTATGATGTGCTCGAAGCTTTCAGCTTCTTACATCATCCAAGATCAGCTGAAATTGCTTCCAAATCTAACACAGATAAATCACAGAGCAATAGCCAATCCTGGAATAAGCCTGTTAATGTCTCACAGTCTTAGACTTGCTTACGTGCAGAATGAATTTGGTCCAATACATCTCACCTCATCAGAGCATCAGAAATGATGTGATCTTGCCAAGGAATAGTTCATCTAGTTCTGCCTAATGGCGCAGTGGTACTAAGATCACCAAAAACTTGTAGGATTTAATAGCAGCTCTTAAGTCCTGATGATAGAGACTCAAGAGTATTGTGCTGCATATGTGTGAGTCACAGAATCCCAGGATCCCAGAATGGTTTGGGTTGGGAAAGACCTAAAATCCCATTCTGTTCCAACCCCTGCCATGGTCAGTGACACCTTCCTCTAGCCCAGGTTGCTCAGAGCCCCATCCAGCCTGGCCTTCCAGAGATGAGGCAGCCACAGCTTCTCTGGGCACCCTGTGCCAGGGCCTCACCACCTTCACAAGGAAGAATTTCTTCCTTATATCCAATCTAACTCTCCCCTTATCAGTTTGAAGCCATTCCCCCCTAAAATTTGAGTCTGTATTCTGCTCATTAGCACATTTTTTAGACAAATAAACTAGGTAGCCTTCATTTCAAATCTCAGAAGGAACGATTCCTGACAGGGTATTATCAGACAGGAGGAGAAAAATAAATGGAAAATGTGATCCAAAGTAAATGCAATGCAGGCAGCAGTGGGACAGTGGGAATACCAAATATATCCCATTGATCAGCACCTTGACTCCATGAGATGACATGTGGCATATACATCAAACCTGAGGTAAACATCAAGAAAATGGGTTCCAGCTCCTGCAAAGCTTCTGCCAATAAAACATGTGCATGACCTGTATTAATTCTACCAAAAGCCTTTCTGGACTTTGTGAAGTGGTACTTCACAAAGTATCAATGATACTTCCTTTTTTGAGGAAGAAAACCCATATTTGAGAAGACCTGAATGAGAGTGGAGATGGTGGAATTGATTTTAGTGGTGGGAATTAGGGGTGTCACTCTTATATCCTTCTCATGAATTTTTTTAAATATGGTTATTAGATTTTTTGATCCCTGCTCTTTTTAGGGTGGCCACCATGGGATACCCTAGCCCAAATGAATTTGCAGTAATTACTGGCCTGTTTCACTGGTGTTCAGCAAGTTGCTTTGAGCACTTCTCAACCATGACCTCTCCCAGGGAAAAAAACAAACCAAAATTAAGAGCTAGGTGTCATTATATGAACAATTCTTGGTAAAGCACAACTGCTCCACAGGTAAAGAAATATTCTGGCTGCTGCATTTCTTCCTTTTTTGTCCCCGTCTCTCATTCTAGGATTACCTGGGTGCTTGTATTGTCCTGACTGCTGCTGTCACTTCCATCACTGAAGGGCCACATTCGGGCTTCGTGGGGCTGGGTCTCCTGTATGCTCTGACGGTACGTGCCAAGGCCAAGTGTAAGAACTTCCAGACCAACACATTGATTTTATATTATTTTTATGTGTCATCTCCTAGCTTTCTTAATCTTGAAAAAAAGAATCCTGCAAATAATGGACTCGAGCCAAAGTTGAGAGAGTTCAGGGCAACTTGGACTTGCTTCAGGTTTTATGAGCCAATTAAAAAAAACACAAGCATTCCCAGGCCCTGTGTGCTCCCAAGTGGAGCAGAAAAATTAAAAATGCGTAAGAGGATCTGCTGAGCACTTTGTTTAGTACAGCACAGCGCTGGTTCCACCTCTACATAGCAAAACCTGCCAGGAAATACAGATTGTCATCATTTGGGTAATCTTTAACCAAAGACCAAGTAAAATAATTGCTGAAGAAACAGAATTATTGGTTTTGCCCTTGGAAGGAAGTTACTGAGATGCCCAAGACTGTCCATGCAGTTATGAATGGATTTGGGGATTGCGACCTTTGTGGCCATGGTTCATCATGCCAGGTAGCAGTAGGAATGTACAGGAGATGGACTTAGGGATGACAAGGATGTGGTGGTCCAGTAGCTGGTTCATTTTACTACTATCATTAGCAGTGAGGAGAAGGAACAGTATTTTAGTGTACCTTGCTGCAAGAGAGGCTGAGTGTTCATCATGAGCACAGAGTGAATGACTATCACCACAGAGAGTAAAAGTTTTCATGAACTAACCATGAGAGTGTGGACAAAATATTACTGAATGGACTACGAGAGTGGGGACAAAGGCAGGATGATGATAGTGGCAGGAAGAGCTTTTGAAACCATGGCTGGCATAGTAAAAATTGGTCTGCTTTGAAGCACTGGTACGAGGGAGGGATAAAGGTGTGGGTCCAATCCTGAGATCTGGCTTTGCACATAAATTCTGGTGAGCCTGTGGCTACAACAGAAAGTCCTCAGCAGCTGCCTTAGGGTGACCTTAGATCCCCTCTGTGCTGCTGTTTCAACTGTGTGAGAATCTGTCAACAACTGAGAATCAGTCCCAGGGTGTCAGCTTCACTCTGAAAACATTCCTGGTAATGCTGCTTCATTAGCAGGGATCTGGAAGCGTCAGGATGTCTGCATCATCCTTGGCTTCTTTGTTTAGCCTGTGTTTGCAAACAGTTCATTCATGTGAAATAGGCATGTGCTGAAGTCTGGTACAACAGGTGAAGAAGAGCTGTAGGCACCAAGTGATCACCTGTCTCTCTCCTGCCCCACAATAACCCTGATGAACTTTTGAAGGCAGCTGGATCATTACCTGCGTCCCCTGACATAGTTTGTTTCTTTTTTTTTTTTTAATAATTACTCTTCAAAGTTGTGAGAGGGCTGATATTTGGACCTGGATGAGAGAAAACTGTTTGTACTAAGGTTGTGCTTACAGTGGACATCCTGAGCTTATTCTCCCCTCTTCTATAAGCACTGCCAACTCCTTTGCACAACTGTGATGGAGCCTGAGGTTGTGGGCAGAGCTTTTTGGGTGCCTGGCTGTGTTATCAAATCTGTTAGATCTGATAGGATAGCAGCCTGCCACTGCAACCAGCAAGTACCACAGTATTTTGATTATCTGCAAACTTTCCCATTTCTCTAACTTCCTACCTCAAAGTCAGGACTACAAGTAAGCAGGTTTCTGAACATAAAGGAGAGAATACCCCATCAAGAACTCTATATTAAGGACAAAGAAAGTAGCCAAGTCCTCTAAATTAACAACATTTTTTGCTGAATCTCAGTGGAAATGTACTGTTTGCTTATTGCATCAGTATTAAGTTAGTGGTAAAGAAGTGAGACTGGGTGATTTATTCTTAATAAAGTTCTTATTTGGTACTTACCAAAAAAATGGCAAAGCCTTTCTCTGAATATGTTTGTGCATAGGGTGTTATTATTTTTATGTTTCTAAAACTTCATTCTAGTACATAAAATATATCAAGTTTTAAGGGTTATTGGCAATCAACTCTTCCTAATAAGAAGAAGCACCAAAATCCAGACTTAGGAAACAGATTTACAATTATTAGCCTTAAGTAGTAAGTCCTACCTAAAAAATAATTTGTCTAAGCTACTAAGTAGGGTTTAGAGAATTAATAATCAGTAATTATCTACTAAAACTAATACCTTTACTATTTTAACTATTGATCAAATCCTTTTCATTACAAATGAGAATAAAAACCAGGAAGGAAATATTGCTGAACTGATAACACATCTTTTCCCTTGTATATTTCTATCTTAAAAACGTCTAATATTTTCCACATAGAGAAATGGACTATCTAAATTTGCAGAGATGAAATTATCATGAAATCTTTTCAATATATTTGGAAACAGTGAACATTCTTAATCTTTAGTTGCAGTCTTTGAAAGAATAAAATATACATAGTAGAAAACACTTTCAAACAACACTTGTAATTTTTATTCTTTTCTGTGTTTGTATGCTTAAAGAAGACAATCAGTGCTTGCAGCACTGATTATTAGATGCTGAAAACAAGAGATTGCCTCAATTAGTCAGAGTTTAGGTACAACTTTTCCATACTTCTCCTTCAAAACACAAGGATGAGAATACCAAGCACCAAAATAGGTTAGGGATAATTTTGTTGGAGTACGACTAGCTTCTTATGGATTTGATGCTGTTGCACTGAGTCTTGAACTGTTGTAATGTTAAAAAGAGATGCACTGTGCTGAGTCAGGCCAAGGATTTTCATAAATGTATCCAACCTTCATTTGAAATGGGTAGATGAACAGCAACAAGCCTGAACCCTGTCCTTGTTTTCATTTTGTGATGCAGATAACCAACTACCTGAACTGGGTAGTGAGGAATCTGGCTGATCTGGAAGTGCAGATGGGGGCAGTGAAAAAAGTACACAGCTTCCTGAACATGGAGTCGGAAAACTATGAAGGCTACCTGGGTATTGCTCTTAATCTTTTTGGGGCTCTATATGGCAATGTGAAAGAATGGTAGACTTGGTCATGCAAAATGTACACACCTCTGGCCAAAATCTGTTCTCACTGAGGTGTAGGCATTACCACCGGTATGAGAGACAAGGATATCTAAAAGAAGTTATGAAAATATGAAAAAAAATCCTATTAAATGCCAGGGAGACAGAGCAGGAACCTGTAGAATAATCAGAAAATACCACAGTTACAGATGAGATGAGCAAAACATGCATGTAAGCTATTTAGAAAAACAAAAATAAGGATAAAAATTAGAAATGTCACATGCTTCAAGATCGCTGATCTTTGTAGCAGATGGGGACTACAGGAATAGGGCCACATTGACAAGCAAACCTCAGTAACTCCTCTCTGAGCTGCACATTGGAATTTGCTCCAAACACTTCAAATTGGCTTTGATTGCTATTTTAGAAGTGGTTGTAGTGCAAGAAAAGGCTCCTAGGTCAAGAAGCTTCCCTGAAAAGACAAGCTCCTTAGTCCAGAGACAAAACCTTAGTCCAGAGGCTGTGTATTTGCAAATCAGTATGAAACACGAGCTGTGATAATGTCAACAGCTCACGTTGTGTGGCAGTAACAACTTCCTTCCTCAAGCTGCCCTTCCTCAGCCGGTCACTGACCCAAGGCTGCGCTAACACTGCCCTGACTCCGCCTTCTCCGCTCATTTGGCTTCTCCCTGTTGCAATGCCAAGAGACACTTTAGTATCTGCCCTCTCTCCCTATGAGTGGAGATCTGGAAGCCGAGTGCCTGCCAGGCAGTTCCCAGCTCAGCCTCCCCTTGGCAGGGAACTGGGGCTCCATTTCTCCAATAGCTTAAAGACAGGTGCCCAGGCAGGAGAGAGGGGGAAAGGGGACTGTTGTAAAGGGTCACCCTCTGGCAGCACTCATTTCACTTTGTTTTTCTGTAACTATTTCAGATCCTTCTCAAGTCCCCAAAGACTGGCCCCAGGAGGGGGAAATCAAGATTGAAAATTTGTGTGTTCGCTATGAAAACAACCTGAAGCCTGTTCTGAAGCACGTGAAGGCCTATATCAAACCAGGACAAAAGGTACCATGTCAAGCAATTGTCCATCATCTTGATTTTGGTGCAGGTCCTTAATTACTGAGCTTTCCTTTCCAAAGTGGCAGAAGGACAAGACTAACAACTTGCACTGGCAGATGTACACATTTACAGCCCTCTCTGAGGTCCCTGGGCAAGATCAAGAACTTACACTGATAAAAGCTTATTCTTGGCTGGGATCAATTTTTCTTCCGAGTATCCCATGTCTTTCCAAGTCCATTTTCCTTGCCTAAAAGTAAGCTTAAATGGCATATAAATTAGAGGGACATCAGACTGAACTGTGTAAAAACACAAGAGAATCTCACATTTCAGCAGAGAGTGTCATTGGCATCCAGGCCAAAATGCTGAAATGCTCCCAGGACAAGTCCTTGTGATGAGGGGCAGAAAAGGGGAGTGCACTCACTGTAGAGTTTTGTGTTTTCCCTGGTGCCTTTGGGAAGGACTTTTCTACTTACCAGTAACACAATCCAGTGCAGCTTTCCCAAAAGAACTGCAGGTTTGAGTAAGGAGTAAGGAGTAAGTGAGTGAGTATTCTGTGAGTAAGTGACATCCTCCATTTTTGCAGGTTGGGATCTGTGGTCGCACTGGCAGCGGCAAGTCCTCCCTGTCCTTGGCTTTCTTCAGAATGGTGGACATTTTTGATGGTCAGTTTTCCCTGGAATGTGTTGTCACTCCTCACCTGCTCTCCCCTTATTTCCTCAGAAAAAGTGAGGAGCCTTTTTGATCGTTTATAACCTGGTTCTCTGGCTCAGAAGATATTTGATTAGAAGTGTTATGCCTAATCCTTCAAAGTCAAAGTGCCTTATTGTGAATAGTAGATGGTTCTTCCAGGAAATGTTGTGCACAGATTATATTTCTAATTTTCAAAAAAACCCCAAAAATTTGCATATGGTCTGACAAAACAATATGCAATTTTTGAGACAGGAAAAAAAATATGTAACTCTGGAGTGTCTAGATGTTCCCCTAAAGAATAACTGCATTAACTTATTATAGCTGTCAAAAAATTAGCAGAGTTGAAACCAGAACTCAACAAGCCCCTTCCCTTGATTTTTTTTTATTTTATTGTGCTTTCCCACAACTGCAGCAGAATCTTACTCAAAGTTTGGAAAAATGTTGCTATGTTTTCACTCCTGCAGCATTCAACTGTCCCAGCTAATTGGCATGAACTGCTTTTCAGCATTTACAATACAGATATATGTGTGCTGTTGCAGGAATATAGAAAACCACTAGAAAGTAATCTTTTTGATTCATAGATTTCCATGTTTCCAATTCAGCCATTGTGCATGGAATGTTTGCCAGGGAAAGCCCAGTAGGATGTGGGAGAATAAGTGAATCTGATGCAGCTAATATTTCCTTTTATTGTGGTTCTGCGCCTATATGTGTCAATGGTCACAGGCTTCTGATTCATGACCATGATTCCTGGATATATAAATATTGCAAAGAAATAATAACCATGCTTATGCCTGGCTTGAAGTTTGCTTCTACTTAAGTCTTCTCTGTCTGCTTTTCCTGTATCCCTGTATCCTGTATCCTTTATCCCTGATAATTTCTTTGTCTGCTTTTCCTGTATCCCGGATTTTTCCCAATGGGAATATCTAAGCCTTTTCTGATCAAGCTCCTTTTATCCTTTGTGCACATCCCTCGCCCAGCTGGACCCATATTTGGCCTCCGTGCTGATCCTCTTTTGGGTGGGGTCCTGACTAATAAAAGTTACATAATAAGATTTCAAGTAACTTTTACTGGAGTCAAAGCTTCATTCATGTTGTTCCTTAGGTCTCTATTATCTCCTTAAATTTGTATCTGTCCCATTTTATTTCCCTACTTCTGCTTTGTTTTTTAGTGTTTCCCCTTTCTTGCCCTCTTTTCAAACAACCTCTCATTTTCCTTGTGTCTTGCTTGACCACCCCTCAATCCTTTCCCAGTTTCCCAGCTCCTCTCAAATTTACTTTTTTCCACTTTTCTTTTCCTTGAGCCTCCTGGCTTCTATCAAATATGCATTTCCCTATTCTCCAGGCATGGTGTATTAATTTTCCCCTCCTTATTCTACCTCATCTTCTGCTAACCCACTCTAAAGTCCTTGTTTGGGAAGAAAAGTAATTGCTTAAGTTTATGCAACCACTAATGTCTCAAGCAGAAGTCCTGATTTGGATTTTCTTGGTATGAAAATAATTGGATTTTGCACCTTAAAGGTAAAATCTTGATTCTTCTGGCCATAAAATAAAGGAATAAAACTACAATAATAGAAGTAGTCCAGCCAGGGGGCCAATGAAATCTTCCACTGGAACAGGGTCACAGAGAACAACCTAAAAAGTGGAGTGTCATAACAATGGGAATGACAGAAGGGGCACACGTACAAAGCTCTGAATATCCATGCACCTGTCAGTTCATGTTTAAGTTCTCCCCCTTAGGAGAGAGAACTGATGAAATTAATGTTAGATACATCCCAGGGAGGAGTGCAGTTGCCTAGTGAAGCAATCCACATGAAAACTGCAGAAGTGTCTGATGGAAATAGCCTTTACCATATCCTCATTCAGCTTGCCCTGGCCCATCCCTTCCCTGTAACTTCCAACTCCCTGTATACATGCACATATTATGCAAATAAATTGTGCCCCTTCTCAAAGGAAATATCTTCAGCAACTGTTGAATTCAAAGGGGACATAGAAAGGCACAGCAATATAAGTTGCTCTTCTTGCTGTTTGGCTGTAATTGAGCCATAATAAATTATCCTTCTGGTGATATCATTAATCACATAGATTAATGATAATGTAATTTTTCCCTTAAGGGAAGGTGGGGGGAAGAAAAAGGAAAAGAGCAAGGTGTCAGAGTCATTGATAAGCTGGGACATCCCTGGCTTGTGTTATTAGATACTTCCACCTTCCCCATGTGCCCGACAGTGCTGAGAACTCACAGTGTCCCATCATCTGGAGACCAGCTCAGAGGGGCTGTTCCATCTTTCCACCTGCTACCTGTGGATCAAGTGCTTTGTGCAATTCCCTCATGTGTTCTGTGTGGTGTTTGGCACAGGAAGAATAGTGATTGATGGGATAGACATCAGCAAATTGCCTCTGCACACGCTCCGGTCCCGGCTCTCCATCATTCTCCAGGACCCAATCCTGTTCAGTGGCTCCATCCGGTAGGTGTATGACACCAGGGCTGGCAGGCAGCATTGCACACATTGCACAGCCTGCCTGTCATGGGAGCTGTGGGACAGGAGAGGATGGAAAAGGCAAGGAACCTTCCTAGCTCAGTCCAATCCATCTGCACAGCCTGCTGAGTGACACACAGTGCCTAGGTGTTGATTTGCAGAAAACCTGAAAGTAATTGCAACAAAACTCTTGTTATGGTTTTCTTTGCAGCTTTAATTTGGATCCCGAATGCAAGTGCACCGATGACAGACTCTGGGAAGCTCTGGAGATTGCTCAGTTGAAGAACATGGTCAAGTCATTGCCAGGAGGCCTTGGTATGTCTGAACTAATCTCTGGGATTAGGGGCCATTAATGGAATCATGCATGCACACAGATAAACAGATCCGTCCCAACTGACACTATGGATCATCATGTAGGAGTGACAGGCACATAATGAAGATTCTCTCTTCATATTAGAGAGAATATTCTTATTAAAAAGCTGAAGAATAATCTGGTTTCACATGCACTGTGGAAAAATCCTGCAACATCTCAGTGTCATGGCGTGATTCTTGGGGCTGTGCAGGGCCAGGAGTTGGATTTTGATGATCTTTGTGGGGTCCTTCCAATTCAGGATATTCTATGATTCTATGATCATAGTGGGATAATTAGTAAGGAAAAAAAAAAGAAAAATTTTACCTCCTTTAGCAGAACCTGGCTCTGCCAGCAGAGCTGTAAACATTGAGAGAGCGTTTTTCTTACCATTTCAGATCCATTTCATGAAAGAAACTCACACATTTATTTCCATATCAAGTATATTTCATATTACTAAGATATTACCCTGCAGCCTACCAGATTGCTTAACAATTTGTGCCAACTGTTTGTTTAGTGATATATTTCTCCTTTCCCAAGAGGCTGTGGTCATTTTTCTTGGTATCCCTCCATCCCACTGGTCAGTCAAGGTTATGGTTATTGGCTTTTATGGGGATTTTGCTTGGCTCTGGAGGAGTGCACAAGCGGAGCTCTCAGGGGGAGCATTTCAGGGGTGCAATGTTCACAGGAATTGGAACTGGTTTTGTTACAGATGCCATGGTCACAGAAGGAGGGGAAAACTTCAGTGTGGGGCAAAGGCAGCTCTTCTGTCTGGCCCGAGCCTTTGTCCGCAAGAGCAGCATCCTCATCATGGATGAAGCCACAGCTTCTATTGACATGGCCACAGTGAGTACAGCAATAAGCTAATTAAGGATCTACCAGGAGAAAGGCATCTTCCCTAAGTGTCACTGCCTCAAACTTACTCCTCAAAAGAGGACGACCTGTTCACCACTTTGGTGAAGACTCACAAAGCTGGCAGTGTTTTTGTTTCTCTCAGGATAAAATGAAATGCTTTAGAGAACCCCTGCTTTCACAGGTGTGACATTTCCCTGCTGGGAAAGAGATAGTGTGGAATATGCTTGAAAACATGTGAATTAGAATGTAACACGATGAAGTAACTGGAGTGAGCCTTTTCCTCTGACAGGAAAACATCTTGCAGAAGGTTGTGATGACTGCCTTTGCTGACCGCACTGTTGTAACAATAGCGGTAAGTATTAAGCCAGAAAAAGCTCTTTTTTCCTCATTCCTCAGGTAGTTAACCTTGCCCTTCACCAGTTAAACATCACCACATAAAACTAAAAGCATCACAAAATAGAACTAAACCACGAGGCCAGAATATTCCCATGATACCAGAACAAGTCAGACACTTACTATAAACCTGAAATTTTGCAGTAAATGCTGTCTTGCTATCAAATTAAAACATTTAGATCTCAACAAAGATTTTACAGGGAACTTCAGCATCTGCACTGTCTCCAACAAAATTTGAAGTCATTCTCACTAAAAAATTAAAACCAAATGCATGGTTTGAACCATTACTGAAAGTTGCATCAAAATCTAGGTTTGAATTCTGCCTCTGAAGGCTATGTATGTGTAGTGCCTACAAACATGGCACAAATTTAGGGGTTGAGATTTCATAATATTCTTGGTGTGGTTTCTCAAGTTGGGTTATCTTTTCTCCCTTTTAGAAGAAAAAGCTGGGATTACAATAAAGATTTTAAAAACTGGAATCAGTGGGAATTACCCCACAAAATAATATCTTTTCAGCTAGGGTTTATGTTGTTCTTTCCCATTTTCCTGACATTTCTAGTGCCCAAAAGTTCCATATATCCATGCATGTTCATACATACACGTGCACAGACATGTGGTGGATAGCATTAAGAATATTTCCACCTGTGACAGCAGCATTAGTCAACAGAGGTTTTCTCCACGAGATAAATACGTGTTTCAACAGCTGTTTCATTTGCCTTGTCTGGAATCCAGTCCTGTGGTTAGAGATTACAGTCAGGCCTCCTGGACTCTGGTTTCAAGCCTGTCAGTGAGTAGTTTGTGTCAGGCAAGCCACTTAACCCAGCTCATTTACAAAGTGCTCCAAGGCTCTTGGCTGTGTAAATGCTGAAGATTCTGGTGGTGAGACTGTTGTCTTTCAGTTCCATGCTGTATTGTCCTTCTGGCTGGAATCTGACTTTTCTTTGGCTTTGGCTTTGCATTTCCCAAGTCAGTGTCCCAAGTGAAACAGCACACATTAATATTTAGCTTTCCTCATGGAGCTGGCTTCATTCCTTCCTCTCATCCACAGCTGATCCTTCCTTCACCCACCTGTTTTTCTGTTCTTTTTTTCCAGCATCGCGTGTCTCACATCTTGGACGCCAATATTGTCCTAGTCCTTTCTGAGGGCTTTCTAGTTGAATGTGACACTGCCTCAAACTTACTCCTCAAAGAGGACGGCCTGTTCACCACTTTGGTGAAGACTCACAAGTAGACTCTCTCAGTCCACACTGTTCACAGGACTTCTGGCTCTTTGGTAGTTATTTTTACCTCTTTAGTTTTCTTTCACTCTGCTTCCTTTCTACTGCACAGCTTCTGAGAGGACAGTGCAAGAACGTGCTCCTTGTGTGGTTCCTGGTTTGTTTAATTTCATGCTGATCATACCTAAATCTTAGACATGCAGTTGACATTGAAACTACCATGTCAAGGGAATTCAAACCATGAAGTGATCTCTGACTTTCAGCCTGTGTAGTGAAATACCACACTTTTAAGAGTTCATCCCATCTATACCTGACTGGCTGTATTCATATGGCCTTGAAATTAAACTCAAACTGGTTTCAAACTTGCAGCCTATGGGATTAAACTGTTGCCTGGAGCACACTCAAATTAGATCTCAGAGGGATTTACAGAAGGCAACAACCCAGGAGTACCCTGAGATAAATGGAGAACAGACTGCTGGGATGCAGAGAACAAGGAGCAGAGCAGGATGCTAAGCCACCTGACAGTGCAGGATGCTTCTCATCCCTATTTCCCCCGGGGGAAGATGTGTTTTATTCCAACAGCTGTGTTGTCCCTAATGGCAAAAAGTGAAGTTCATGCTTAAGTATTTTCAGGCATGGTGGCAGAGGCTGTAAAGTAATTGAAGATCTCTTGAAGGTTAAAGTACAAGGATCTATTCCAAATATCACTGTAAACAAGGACAGCCTTTCCCTGATGGGGTTTGCCTTGCATGAGACCCATTAGTGAGAATTATCCAAATGAAAATCTCTGTTTGCTTTCCTTTGTGGCAGCACCGGGTTCACACCATCCTCACTGCAGACTTGGTCATTGTCATGAAGCGAGGGAACATCCTGGAATATGATACTCCTGAGAACCTGCTTTCCCAGGAAGATGGCATCTTCGCTTCCTTTGTCCGGGCTGACATGTGAACAGCCACACAATGCATTTTAACAGCTTATTTTTAAACAGATGAAACGCAAATATTTTCTACTCAGTGTAACATCACTTTTACCCTTTTTGTTTTGTTTGGTTTTGTTTTTTTAGAGCTTCTTTCTTCACACTTCCATCTTCCAAAATAATAAAGCCTATTGCAATATATGTATGCCTTGAAGCAATAAAAATGTCACTTTATTCAAAGCTATTAAACTTCCCACACATACACACACACACACACACACGCACATATGGAGAAGAAGTTTTTACTTCCTCTGAATTTGGAATTTTCCTCAGACTTTTTATTAACTTTATTTTTGCTTAAAGAGAGAAAAAGAATGCACTGATCTTATAAACTTCATAAGTTATGCTGGAACCAGCAATCAAATCGTGCAGTTTGTCAAGGAAGCAAGAGATTCCCCAGATGCATTCTGTCCCCAGAGGAAAAAATTAGAAAAACATCCAAGTCCATAGCACTTGGGGCAGTCTGCTGCATTCCAAAGGCATAAACTTTGCTCTCCAAGTTGTAGCAGAGGGCAGTGAATGAGGGAAAGGAATTTCATCAGGAATAAGGACGTCTTTCCTGTCCTTCACTTTAGTGAGCACACTTCATTTGTGACAGAACTATTTTCAGTGCAATGATGATTTATTCCTACAGTCAGTTCCTAAATCCACATTCATTCTTCCAACTTTCATTAAAGATTCAAATCATCCTATGATTATGCATGCTTTGATAGGCTTATAGAGGAATTTTGTACAGTATCTCAAGAGTTTATATTAAAATTGATCTGAATTTATAAACTTGATATTAGCCAATCCTTTAATCATGTCTACTAAAATATTCTGCTTAAGGTGGCATGTAATTAGCCAACCACTAATTGTTTTATACGTCTTTAGCCCTTCAAGATCAATATGGGGACAACCTTTATTTTCCTTTATACATTTGTGGCCTACATCTAAATCAGATCTAGTGCAAGGAGGCGTGATTTTCAAATTACTGCTATATCCTCAAGAATGTAGATGAAGTTAGATGCAATATTTACATCAGGCAGCCTTGCAAAGGTTGCCTGCACCTGACTTTCACATATGGTTAAATCCTGACCCATGGGCAGTAAACATCCAGAAGGAGTTTCACAGGCATATTTTCAAAGGTACAGCTTGAGAGATCAGCTTCACTGGCAACATTCAAGGTGATTGTTATTCACTTGCTGCTACAACATTTAGGAAGACCACTAAGTGTACTTAAGCCTATTTTTAGGGTCATTAAAATAACATAAGGGATAGCATTTGCCCTCCTCCCCTCCCCCCAGAAATGCATTAATTTTGGAGAAATTGTAGGACTTGAAATTGGGATTACATTTAGTCTCACAGTGTAAAAATGATACAGTGGTTTATCTTTTTAAATTGATTTTTGAAAGTTTTTATTTTCTCTGATTATTGAAAATAAAAGCTGTGTGACACAACTAAACAAAAATCTCAGTCTTTAAAATTTTATGAGGGGAAGTACTTCTGTGATTTCCCTGTCTACCACTGTGAAAACTTTTCTGTTCTTTTCTGAATCTATTCCCTATGCTGACTTTTGTCATTCAAATAAAATACATTTTTAAAAAGCAGATGCCTGCAGGAGAAGCACATATTGTTATCCAAATTTCACAGCCAAAAGGCCAAAATTATTCTTGATTTAATTTAATTGTCTTCAGCAAAAAGATAATTGGATTTCCTGTTGTCAGACTGGGTATAAAGATGAAGTACAAAAAGTTTTGTTGATCTGTTTGTATTTGATGACCTTGCAATCCTGATTATTTTAAGTGGTGCCAGCCAGTTCAATGAGCTCCCTGTTCCCACTGCATTAAAGGGTTGCCATGGGCCTGGGACTGTGCCTTGTAATACTTAAGAGGGGCCAATAATTAGCACCTCTTTTCTCTTATGTTTGTCCCAGAGCCATTACAGGTGTGAGAAGCACCTTCTTTGCTCACCCACTGCTTTAGAAGTGAACTCTGCTGTTTGAACACATGGAAAAGAAAATATACACATGAGAAAATGAACACGTGATGGGGTGAGGAGAATCTCATCATGCTCCATTTATTTGGAGGAAGGAGTACAGGAATAGTGGCCCCAATGTTACATTCACCATGGCTGAAATGTTGGGTGACTACTGCAGCGTGTCCCACTGCTGCAGAGCAGGTTTAAAAGCACAAACCCATTTCTAAAGTGATCAATCCTATTCAGCATACTCAAATCTTACAAGATAACAAACATAAACCACCTGCTGCAGATACGTGAGTTCTTCTCCCATTATAGCTGCTGTCCATATGATGGTACAGACTCCCCAAAGGCTTAAGCTGAACATTTTTTGTGTTTTCCTCTGAAGAAGAAGGGTGTTGCCAATGGTTTTGTTACTGAAGAGGGTGCAGAAGAGACAAAATATTTGAAAAAAATTTCTTTCAATTTCATGTAAAGGTCTAAAATGTGTCCTGTTTGGGAGCAGTTTCCTAAGGCTGTCACATGTGTGCAGTAAAGGAAATATCAGCCTGGAGACGTTGTTTCTTTGATTCTTGTCACACTGCCTCTTCTGCTGGTAGGTCCTTTTTCTCTTCCACAGCCTCCTTGTTCTTTTTTCTTCACCATCTCCTTGTATCATAGACCTTTGAGGCTTGTAGCTCTGGAAGCTCCTTATTCTGACTATGGCATCCCACTCCTTCCCAGGTGAGCTCCATGCCCTTTGCCCCATTTCTTTTCTCACGCAGCTCTGCAGTCACTCTCCTTTCCCCTCTCCTGTCTTTCTGTCATAACACCCCTGCTCTTCAGGGGGACACTTACTCTAATAGCATCATGTTTTGGGGTTGGTTTGTTTTTCTAAGCATTAAACTAAGCAAGCTTTTAGTATTCTGCATTAAACTAAGCAAGCTTTCAGTATTCTGACACTGTGCTTCAGAACTATGAAGTTCTTCCTCTTGCAAAGAAGCTTGGAATGTGAACACTGGCTAAGTGTAAATTTAACTATGGACAGAGGAAAATCATCTCTGGGATAGATCCTAAATAATATTTCTTATGCCATCTGCACTCATTTTTCTGTTAACTATTTCTGGGAGAGAAACAGCAAAATTGTTGTCAATCATAGAATCACAGAATGGTTTGGGTTGGCAGGGACCTTAAAGCTCCTTTTGTTCCACTCCCTGCCATGGGCAGAGACACCTTCCACTCCGAGGTTGCTCAGAGCCCCATCCAACCTGAGGCACTGCCAGGGATGGGGCAGCCACAGATTCTCTGGGCAACCTCTGCCTCAGCAGCCTGACAGGGAAGAATTTCTTCTTAATATCCAATCTAAACCTACACTCCTCCAGTTTGAAGCCATTCCCCATCCTCCTACCACTGCACTCCCTCACAGAATCTCTTCCCATCTTCCCTGCAAGTCCCCTTTAAGGACAGAAATTGGTTGTGCAACTTCTTGTAGAGCCACAACAGTGTTTCCTAAACTTTGGCTTACAACCTGTGGGTACCTTTCCCACTCCTTGAGCTGGATCTAAGGGCTGGCATGGATCAAACTGCTTCCTTCCTGTATGTGGCCTTTCATCAAACTCATCACAGCTCACAAGAGCTCGTCCTTGAGAAATATCCCATACAACCTTTACTGAGCCCAAACTTAATTGTGCTAGGAAACACTGGAACTTCCCCTGAGCAGTTTGGGATAGCTCTTTTAAGGCAGGGGCATAAGCATGGCAACGTCTGCAGGGAGAGATCTTTGCTTTGTTAAGCCAAGTCATATGCACAAGAGGTATCTCAAGTGTTTATAAGTTCCAGTCTTACAGCAGACCTGAAAAAGATCTTTATTTGCAAGAGTGTGCCTGCTTTTCTCAACTGTATCATTCTGATACAGAATATATTCTCCAATGCTTCTCAAGCACTTGGAAAAGTCCATTTTAGGTTTGTTATAACAGAACACCTCTGCTGTAAATTCATACACCTCCATGGAACTCAGTACCAACAGGAATATAGCCCAAAGAAGTTTGCATCTCATTATATATAAAACCTCTGCAAAAAGCAATAATATTGAATTGTGTTTTCTTAAAATAGAAATGCAATTTCAAATGTTGTCAAGTAGTAAAAACTCCATGTACAATAAATTGTTGCACTTAATTGATTGTGTTCTCTTTGCTTCCCAAAGCAAAGGACTGTTGTGCTTTATTGTGTAAAGATGTCAATACATTCACAGGCAATTTTGTTAATGCATCATGAAAAGCTGAACGAAACCTCACACGAGCATTTTACACAAATGCTCGTAGGTATTTTATCAAAAAAATAAATGGAGATATAATGCACTTGAGTCAACAGCTACCTTTATAAAAAAAACTGTGGACAGGGGCCATGTTTTCATTATCACATTTCCATTATCCAGTGTCAGATGTTGGAGTATGCTCCCCTTGGACGCACTATAACCCTGTGTTCCCAGTGTGATACTGCCAGTTGAAGTCAACTCTAAAATATCCACTGAAACCACAGTGCCACTTGTAAAAACCTTTCTGGAGCAATGATTCTCCCACTAAATATGATTAAAAGCAAAAATTAATTCAGCATATTTGCATCCTCAAGTGGCATCTTTTGAAAGCCTTATTTAAAATCAAAATATGTTATGTAAATTCTCTGATAATAATTTCATGGTGGCATGTGAAGAACTCCTTAGTTTCTTTGGAAACTAAATCCTTTCAGAGGCAAAACTAAGAGACTACTAAGAAAAGTCTGAAAACAAAACTGTAAATCAAATTATTCGTTGCCATGCAAACATCCCAATCATTTCCACATTGGTTTTTTACTGCTCTGTTTTTTCTCCACTAGAATTGACCTTTGTGCAGAACTGTGGAGAAAGACTATCAGGTATTCAAATGATGAAAAAAATTGTCGTGAGGCAGAAGTTTGCTGACCTGTACAAATTAGCAGCTTGTTGATACTGTTTTGGTTTGGCAGGACAGCTTAAAGTATTGGCTTCAATGAAGCCAGGAAACTTCCAAGTGTAATCTGTCAAGAGAAGAGAGATTTTTAGAAAATCCATTTCCTACAGTTACTATTAATTATTCACTATTGATAGCATTTGTCTGCTGCTAGATACTACCCATGCAAACAGAACAGACATTCCTGGCAGGGGCTGCTCATTTATCTAATATAATAAACCACATTCTGAGGACTATAAGCAAGCAGTTATTTAAAATGTATTTTTAATTGGTTTCTATTAGGTGTAGTTGTCATTCATCATGTGCAAGATACCTCCTTTCATTCTCATGTAACAGGGATTTTCATCCGAGCTGCTATATAATAATGTAGCATCCAGCTCAGAACAGCACACTGCACATTTCAGTGGCCACTGCAATTCATTCCCATGTATGTATATTACTCTGCTTTATACATAAATACATTACATGGTTATACAACCTTTGGATTAAAGGTATAAGTAAGTAATGAACAGTCCTAGCTAGGACTGCCCAGAAGAGTTCCTCATAGCTATTCCCATGACATTTCTTAACTCTCCCTTTAATTTATTTCAGGATTTTTGGGCTATATCCATAAATATCACTTCAATGTGCAGTAAAATATTTAACCATGTAGCTAAGGAACTAATGCAGCTTTGTGTAAATGACATGGTCCAGAACCACCACCCTTCAGGATCACAGCTACAGACGCCCCAAGGCAGCATATTCTTCCATATTTAATGGTTATATGTGTTTTTATTCTACCAGCCACATTATTAGGCCCTTACTTCTGCAGCAATATGATGATTAGACTTCTCCAGAGGCAGGAAAGTGGGAGTCTAAGAACCTCTGAGTACTGCAGATTTTCATGGCTGAATCATTCAGATTTGGGGCCATCTACTTCTTCAGGTCCCACCAGAGCATCTGATATTTGAGAGCTTGGAGTTGCCAGATATTCTGTGATAAGATCTGAAGGTGAGACATGGCATCTCCCTTCTGTCACTGGTACAATCTTAACTTCACCCTGGAAAAGCCAGTGAGCCAGAGAGGGGAAGCACCTCAGGGACACCACATTCTAGGAACACAGCTAGACAGTCACACTCTACCTACCTACCCACCCACCTACCTACCTACCTAAAAACTGATTTATAGCCTCCCCATAAATTATGGCATGGGGAAGCAAGGAAACAATCCAAAACTGGGGTTGCTCTTCCCAGAGCCTTAGGATAAACTCCAGGAAAAGGCATGTAATGAACAAAGTTTACTATATAATTTACATTGGACAAGGGGCACTAGTTACATGTATTCTGATGATAAAAACTATTTTTGTCCTGCTGCTCTTGCATGAAACAGGGTGGGGGGAAAGAGCTGGTTCAGGGTAACAGATGCCCTTAGTTTGCAGTTTCTGCTCTTTCATGTTTGATGGATGTCCTGCCAGCTCATGTAGGGAAGAGTTCACCCATGCTATCCGAATATGGCTTATCAGCTTTGTGTTTCTGTGGAAGCCTCACTCTAAGTGCATGACATCTCTGGACGCCTGCAAAGTCATCCTATCTCTAAGCTAAGATTAGAATTTCAAACAAAACTTATTACAAAGCAGGATTTTCTGAAAGAGCTGGACACGGCTATAATGTGGAAATTTCAGATTCATGTCAAAGTGCATTATTTAATCTTGTTTTCTAGATAGGCATAATTGTAAAGTGATATTTACCATAATATCAGTAATGCTTGTGGGTGGAGGGGAATGAAACAGCAAGGAGACACATGAAGGGCCATAAGAAAACTGGACCTAAACCTGCCATCAATTCTGATCATATTTTTTCCTGAAAAGGCTGTGTTCAAAACCCTCAGACACTCTGTTCCTTACCAAATGGGTTAGGAGACATTTTAGGAGATTTTCCCAGCTATTACTTAAATCTCAGACCCAAGTGTTCATGTGGCAACCAAGTAAGTATTTAAAAGGTCAGAGGGGAAGGGTTTTAGTAGCTGTCATTCTCCAGAGTATATTCATACACTGGAACTTGGGGAAATTGATGCTGTGCTAAGAATCATGTCTGGAGCTTCTGATCCTCAGAACCCCGCAGTCATGGCCCAGCAGTCTTCCTCAAAACTCACCTCCAGTAGAAGTGAAGAAAAAAACATCTCTTCCAGTACTGAAGAGCAGAGAGGAAAAGATAGGATTTTATGAGCACTTTTCCTGCAATGTATGATGGTGGGTGAAAGGATCAGTAACTTTTGTTCAGCCACATTGGGGCTGTGCCAGGACTATTTGTGCATGTTCGATGGCTCCCTCCCTATCTCAGCTACAAGAATTCCAGCCTCTGCATGGTGCCCAGTTAAGGGGGAGAAAACCTCCAGCAGGTTAGTGGGGATCATGTGGGCCTGAGAGCTCACAGGGGACTCCTGACAGTGCCAGTGCTGGCAGCAGTTTCTGTTCCACTTGAGTAGCTCTAGGAATGTTGCTCCTTGCTCCACCTGCCCTCAAAGATGGGTCTGATCCATTTTTCCAAACTAGCTGCTAATCCACACACTGTGTGTCCCATGGTAGCACTCACTACCAGCAGAGATGGAGTGGAGAACACAGGAGCATCTTGAGGGGCTGAGTGAGAAGGGGATGAGGCTGAAAACAGCCACACACATGGGTTATGTTCTGAGGTGGCAAGTAAATAAAGCAACATTTCTTCAGGGTGTTTCTGTGGCCCTGATTATAAAGTTGTGGATTTCAAGAACTTCAGAGAAAACTGTGCAGTTGGGCATGTGGCATGAGCTAACACATGTCAGAAGCAAATTACATATCATTCAAGGATCTCATGAAGAAGGGAGGGGAGGAAGTGTTCCATGCAGTTCCCAGTTGGTTATTTTTTTGAGTTGCACCTAGCAGCTGTACTGGGGAGCACCAATCTTGTTTCTAGCCCTGGAACAGAACAAATACTTCACAGGAGCTAAATGGGAGAAGGGCAGAGGAAGAGAATAAGGAAAAGGCAAAAAAGGGAAAGGGAACAGGTTTTTTTTTCCATGTGTATTAAACCAGTTATTTCCAATAGTTACATACATGTGAGATGCACTTTTGGAGGCTGCATGAAACAAATGAGTCAGCCCCTCTAGAGCTGTCTCTGCCACCCCATTTGTAGAATGGGGTGGCAGAGAACTGCGAGGGAAAATGCGACTGCCCATTTGTAGAAGGATGATTTCCCAAGTTCTCCAAGCCCAGCCCATGAAGTGCCACACACCAAGAATTCTGAACCTGCAGATACCCACCCAATTGACTTAATCTGTTTGTCCTCAGAGTCTGGTTAGAATCTAAACGTATTTGGCTTAGACCGTGCTTTTTCTGCTTCCCATCTGCCTAAAGTTAATTTCATGCATAAATATTTAGCTAATTGCCTAATATGACTGAGGCTTTGTGTCTGTCTCTCCTCTGGCTACTGGGTATGTGGTATTAGCAAAGGCCAGTGCTGGAGAAGTTTCCAGGAACCACTCATCTATTTAAAGTTGAGCACATGCATGTGTTCAGCAGGGTGGATATCTTCAAGCTGAGGATTACACTGTGTGTCAAATGTGCCTTCTCAGTTTTTCCAAGCCTGAATATGTTTAAAGCCTTCCTGATTGCAGCAGGCCTGTCAAGCTTTTCCCTAGTTTACAAAAAGGAGTAAAGGATTTTGTTCTGTAGAGATTTTATACCCTAAAGGTGATTCGAGTGATACACAGAAAGGTTTGGCACCTCCCTGCCATATACACGCACACTGACACTCCTTGGATACAAAGGAGTTATTCTGACACAATCTTTGCACTTTGCTTCATTAAAATCTAAATTTAGGTATTTTCATTAAGTTGATGAAGTGTTTATTCTTCCTATTACAAACCTTAAGATTTCAGGACAAAAAAAAAAAAAAAAAAGCAAAAAAAAAAAAAGCTGCAATTTCCAAGAATGCAAGTTTGCATTAAACACACGGGCAAAAACTGTTAACCTTAACCAGTGGGAAAGAGAAAGAACTTCTGGGATTTCACTGGGGAGGTGGGGTAGAGCTTGTCATTGTACATAATTCCTCCTACACCCATCCCAAATACAAATCCTCATCTGCCAGTGCCCATTGACCAGCTAAACATTACAACGGCCCTGATGCTGCTCAGCAAGAGCTGTGACCCATGAAAAGAAATGTCTTTCCTTCCTTTCTTGCAGAGACAGGTAATTAAGCTTGTTCAAAGCTGCAAAGGTCATGAGATTCTGGCTTTGGTCCCCTAAATACTTACGCAGAAGCCTCGCTTCCTCTGTCTCAGCCAGATTCCAGGGAAGACAAAGTTAGGAAGGCACAACTCTTGGCTTGCCAGGGGAAGCAGGCAGGCGCGCAGCTTTGTGTAAGTAGCAAAATGGCACAGACCAGCAGTGTTAGCACCACGCTCCGCTGTTAAATGGGCTGGAACCTGCCTAAAACCCCCTCAACCCATCGTCTGCAGGCACCGCGCAGCGCGGAGAGGGTGCGCGCCCATTCTCCGCATCCCGGCCGCCGCTCCCCGCCCCGGCCCCGCATCCCCAGCCCCAGCCCCGGCCCGGCCCCTCCGCGCGTCCCCCGAACCCCCGGCCCGCTCCGCCCGCGCCCCGCCGCTCCGCCCGCCCCGCTCCGCTCCGCCCGGCACGGCCCGGCCGCGTCCCGCCCCGTTCTGCGGT
>VZUI01073679.1:0-14822 GCA_013401135.1 Cettia cetti
GAAAAGGAGGGGAGGAGAAGGAGAAAAAGGAGGGAAGGAGAAGGAGAAAAAGGAGGGAAGGAGAAGGAGGAAAAGGAGGGGAGGAGAAGGAGAAAAAGGAGGGAAGGAGAAGGAGGAAAAGGAGGGGAGGAGAAGGAGAAAAAGGAGGAGAAGGAAGAGGAAAAGGAGAAGGAGGAGAAGGAATAGGAAAAGGAGGAGGAGGAGAAGGAAGAGGAAAAGGAGGAGGAAGAGGAAGGACATTGGATGCTGCTGCCCCAGCTCTTGATGAATGGACCCATCCCAGGAACAGGAGCACCCCAGATCCTCCAAAACCACATGGGGTGCTGGAGCTGCACCATTTCCATGCTGGCAGATCTGTGTCACCACCATCCATCCCCACGGCCACCATTTTGGGTGTCCAAGGAGCTCAGCCCTGGGGTGACACCTCCGTCACCTGCCATGGTGACACCTCCATCACCTCCCATGGTGACACCTCCGTCACCTGCCATGGTGACACCTCCGTCACCTGCCATGGTGACACCTCCGTCACCTGCCATGGTGACACCTCCGTCACCTGCCATGGTGACACCTCCGTCACCTGCCATGGTGACACCTCCGTCACCTGCCATGGTGACACCTCCGTCACCTGCCGCGGTGTCCCAGCCCCGCTCACCTTGCGGCAGATGTCGAGGCGGATGCTCAGCTCAGCCCGGTGGGACAGGTACACCACGGCCACCAGGTCCTTGTAGTTGGGGGGGTCTGTGGACAAGGAGAGCCAGCACAGTGGTGGGACACTTCCCTGCTGTCCCCAAAAGCCACCAGAGACCCAGCCCGGCGGGAAGCCACCGGCGCTGATGCCAGGTTGGGACGGTGGCCTGGTTTCCTTGGCACACGGTACCTGCCCCCAGGACCTGCTCCGAGAGGCAGCGGAAGAGCAGCATGGAGCCGGGAATGTCGCTGAGGTAGGAGATGAGCCCGTGGTACCCGATGTCCTTCAGCTTCAGGCGGCTCTTGCTGCGCTCGGGGACCTTCTCGTACTTCAGCATCTTGTAGAGGACCTGGTGGGACAGCGAGAGGAGGCTGTCACCTGGCTGTGACATCCCTGCTGAGGACAGCAGGAGGTGGGCGCTGGGGACACGCCCCACCTTGAAGACCCTTTCCCGCACTTCATCCGAGAACTTCTTCTGCACCAGCAGGGAGAAGAGCAGCTCCACATGGCCCGGCTCGAAGAGGAAGGCGAAGAGCTGCTCCTGGGCTGGGGAGCCCTTCAGCAGGCTGTGGATCACCTCCAGCGCCCCACAGACCTGCAGGACACAGGGGTGGCTGTCCACTGCCCTCCCAGTGTCCCAAAGGGACCTCAGTGGCTTCTCCCCGTGTCTCGCTGAGGGGTTTGGGGACCTCAGCGTGGCCGGGGACACACCTGCTGCTCGTCCTGTGCCCCAGCCAGGTAGTTCAGCAAGCTCTGCATCTCCTCCCCGGAGAAGCTCCTGCAGAAGAAATCCTTCACCAGGCTGAAGAGGGATGTCTGCACCGTCCTGATGTCGTCGGCAGCTGTGGACTTCTCCCTGGAGGTGCTGAGTGACAGACACGTGTGGGGATGTGTCCCTGGTCACCCACCACCATCATCCCAAATCCCACCACGAAGCCTGAGGAGCTCCAGGGATCTTCTTCCCTGGGACATGCCCATTCCACACATTTAGGTCAGTTCCAGAAGCCACCACACTCTTGGTGGCTGCTGGGGCTGGACTTTGGTGGGATATGGAAGGCCCTGCACCCACCACGTTCCCACACTCTGGAAGGAGGGATATTATCCCACAAAAACAGTGTTTAGACAAAACACAGCTCCTAGGGGTGAAGCACATCCCACCAGAATTCTAGGATTCCAGCCCTGCCTGGGATCCCCCACAGCTCCAGGATTCCAGCCCATGTGGGATCACCCACAGCTCCAGGATTCCAGCCCTGCCTGGGATCCCCCACAGCTCCAGGATTCCATCCCAGAGTGGGATCACCCACAGCTCCAGGATTCCATCCCAGAGTGGGATCCCCCACAGCTCCAGGATTCCATCCCCATGTGGGATCCCCCACAGCTCCAGGATTCCATCCCAGAGTGGGATCCCCCACAGCTCCGGGATTCCAGCCCTGCCTGGGATCCCCCACAGCTCCAGGATTCCAGCCCTGCCTGGGATCCCCCACAGCATTCCAGGATTCCAGCCCTGCAGCTCACCCGTAGTGGCTCCGGATGGAGTCCAGGATGAACTGCACCCCGTACTTCTTGCGGACGCGCTGCTTGTGGTCCTTGACCACGCTGGCCAGGTACTGGATGTGACCTGCAGGGAGGAGGGGTCAGGACCAGGAGTCAGGATCCGGGGGAGGCCTTTGGGATGGACATTCCCGGGCGTTCCCAGCTCCCACCTAGGCGCACGGCGAAGTCGCTGTTGCTCCAGATGCGGAAGTCGAAGAGGAGGTGCTGGTAGAGCAGGTGCAGCAGGAGCCCGCTGCCCTCGGAAGCCACCTGCTCCATCAGGATCTGCGAGGCCACCAAGGTGCTCATGTCCAGCAGCGTGCCGGGGACCTGCCACGGGTGACAGGGTGACACTTCCAGCCCCTCGGGAAGGGCAGGGGCCGTGGGATGGCCCTTGGGGAGCCTCCCCCACCTTCTGCAGCAGAGCCCCGATGATGGCCGGCCCGTGGCACTGCACCAGGCTCTCCTGGTTCACGGCGTGGTTCCGCACGAAGTTCTTCACCAGCAGCAGGAAGGCGGCCACGCTGTTCCTCTCCAGCCTGCTCTCTGCAGGGCACGGGGACCTGTGAGCCCTGGGCCCACTCAAACCCCTGCCTGCAGCTGCCACGCTCTTGTCTCTCCTAACCTTTCACCTGTTCTCCTGTTTTCTCCAGATTTAAGGAGATGGAGGCCCCTAGCTGCTGGATGTTGGGAGAAAGCACGTTCCACGCATTCCTGGAGCCACCCTCACCTTCCCAGAACTGTTTGTTAGTGACCAGCTGGGTCATAACAACATCCCAAGTGGTTCCTCCATCACCCCATAACTCCTGGAGCCTCAGGCAAGGCCTCCCCTGCCCGTGGTGACACCTGCCAGGCCCAGGAACGCCCCTGTGGTCACCTCCAGCCACCTGGGCAGGACAGCACTGGCTTTGCATGCCCTGAACTCCTCACCTGAGGACTTTCCCAGTGGGATGAGCATGCCCTGGGCGTTCCTGGAGGACGTCAGCTCCGGCCCCACCAGGTCATTGGTGTCCTGCTCATCCTCGGGCTCCTCCGTCTTGGACACCACCTGCTCCAGCAGGGGCAGGAGCACCCCCATGCCACCCACACAGTTCACCACATCCTGGGGAGGGAGGGGAGAGGCTTTGCTGGGTGGAGGACGAGGTCCATGGCATCTAGGGTCCCCAAAAGTCACCTGCTCCCCTGCACCACGCACGGTGCCAACCCTGGATGCTGAGGGACAGATGGGCCATGGTGGACCCAACACCACGGGCAGAGTCCCTGCAGGGTGCAGGGGACCTGTGGGGGTCCTGCAGGGGATCTGTGGGAGTCCTGCCCTGGGATGGCGCCCCAGGAGGGACCCCTGGGCCTGCAGGCCATGGGGTGGACAGGTCACCCTGTGCCCAGCCTACCTTGATGTCCCAGTTGACCACCTTGTGTCCCGTCAGCCTCCCGTCCAGGCCGTGGCTGGGAGAGAGGTCCAAGCAGATGTTGTTCCTGCAGGCCTGGAAGAGAACACCACGGGGGCACCTCGTGCTCTGGACGTGTCCCTGTCCACCAGGGCTGTCCCTGTCCCCAGGGGGGTGGCTCTCCTCACCTGGGGGGTGTAGTACAGCAAGAGTTTACTGCTGAGCTCCACTAAGTCACCTTCCATGGTGAACGGGGACGTGACATTTGGGCCTGGGGGAGAGGACTGGGGTGAGCTGGGACCTGGGGGAGGAGACTTTGCTCCCCACCAGCACCCTGGGGACACCCTCCCTGTGCCACCCTGCCGTACCTGCACAGAAGAGAGCCTTGACCTGGGCTTGCTGCAGAGCCTCGCAGAAGATGGCCACGGAGCCCAGGTGACCCTCCAGCGAGGTGGGGCTGCCCCACTCCGTGTCCTGGCTCCCGGCTGCCGTGGTGGCCACCACGCCCTCGGTGGGCAGCTGGGTGGGAGTCCAGGAGTGGGGCCCGAGGGTGGCGGGGACGGACTGGGAGCGCCCCAGCACAGGGTGTTGGGGGAAGAGCAGCTCCGGCCCGTGGGGCGCCGGCGGGTGCCCGGCAGCGGTGGCGGCCGTCGTGGTGGTCCGGTGACCCGCGGAGCCGATGCAGCAGGAGGTGAAGGACTGGGAGGGAGAAGGGAGCACGCTCAGCCCCTGGTGAGGCCGTGCAGAGGGGTCTGGGTGGGCGCTGGGAGGATCCCCCACCTCGTGGAGGGACGGGAAGCGCAGCTGAGCCGTTTTCCGCAGGTGCCCGTCGGCGTAGATGCTGACGACGTTCTGGCCGAAGGGCCGGCGGCCGGCGACATGGACGATGTCCACGCAGTGCTGGGGGGACAGAGAGGGACTTCAGGGTGTCCCCAGTGGGGACAGGGATTGTGGGAGTCCAGGGCATTGCTTTGAATACCCTGGACAGACAGAGACCTGTACAGGGAGGTTTGGAACCTGTACAGGGGGTCTGGGATCTGTACAGGGGGGTTGGAGACCCTGGCACAAAGCCCAAAAGGACAACGGCTTCGACTTTAGTCCATGGGAAAAACTTCTAGCACTGAGAGAGGAATTACAAGCCACAAAGGGTAGTAAAAAGTAGTGTAGTTTTTTACATTTGGGTTCTTAGAATAGAGGTGAATGGGGACAAGATGGAGGAATCTGGACGGTGCCCTGGGATCATCTTCTTCTTTGTCTCCATTTTCTGCTGTGATGGTGGCACAAAGTAGCTTTAGAGGGATTGGGTCAGTGTAGAAGTGACCTGTTTAGTATAGTTGGTAGATATTGGTGTGGGATTGTAAATAATAATTACGTAATAATCTGTATAAAAGATGATGAGTCCCCATATGGGGAGGAGTCCTCGCCTGATGCCCGTGCTGTGAAGACCTTGGCCGGGCTCAGAGCAGAAAGAAAAGACAAGAGATAATAAACAACATGAGAAACCGTGAAAACTGAACATCTGAGGACTCCGTGTTGTTCCTGCGTCTGGCCTGGGGCTTTCCAGAGGGCAAAGGACTTTAAACCACCTGAATCTCGGGAAACCAGCCAAACCTGAGAGGGATGATCCTCACCCAAGCCGAGTCGCTGAAGGCAAACTCCGGCAGTGCCACCGTCATGTAATCCTTCTTGGTGCACACGGCCACCACCAGCACGCCGCCCGCCGTGAAGAACGCCTCAAAGCCCGTCCCGCCCGCCGTGAAGAAGCTGGTGGAGAAAACCACGGAGAAAAGCAGGGTGGGGATGGTGGTGCTGCCCCTCCGCGCCCTCACCTCACCCCCTCCAGCGAGCATCACCTGTAGAGCTGCCTCCTCTTGGGCCTGGCCGGCGGCTCCGGCTCCTCCTCGCTCAGGCACAGCCAGGCGTGGAAGGCGAAGGCGCCGCCCGGCCACTTCTGGACGGTGGGCACCATGATCCCGGCCATGCCGGGGCTCAGGTCGAAGCTCTGCAGCGCCCGGGGGGGCCCCTCGCCCCTGGCCATGCCGGACAGCGCCCGGATCACCGGAGCCACGTAGGGATGCGGGCCCCGGCCCCGCTGGCGCCGCAGCAGCCGCAGGAGCTGCCGCAGCTCCCCGGGCCGGATGGAGAGGCTGCCCAGGGAGCGCAGCAGCTCCAGCAGGTTTTGGGAGCAGGCGCTGGGAAGGGCCGGCTCGGTGGCCAGGGCGCCCAGCAGCGAGCCCACCATGCCCGCCCTGACGCAGGTGAGGCGGCTGGGCAGGGAGGCCTCGCAGAGCCGGCGCAGCCACGCTGACAGGAACACCTGGAGATCCCGGCACTCCAGCGCCGGCAGCCAGGCCAGCAGGATCAGCAGGGGCTGCTCGTTGCGGATGGGAGGCACTGGGAAGGAGCTGTGGTCACCCTCCGCTGCCTGCAGGGACACCAGAGGGGGTTGGTGCAGCTCCAGAGCTTGGAGAGGGATCGATCCATCCCAGGAGAGAGACCTCGATGCACCCTGGTGCATCCAGAACCTTGGAGACTCCCATGCATCTAGAATTTGGAGGCCCCAGCCACCAAGGGTCTTGGAGACCCTCATGGATTAAAGATCTTTAGGCATCAATCTTTAGACCCTCATGGAATAAAGATCTTTAGGCATCAATCCTTTTGGAGATCCTGTGCATGAAGGATTCTGGAGACTCCATGCATCAAGGATCTTGGAGATCCTCATGGATTAAGGATCTCGGAGACTCCCATGCATTAATAGTTTTGGAGATACTGTGCACCCCCAGAATTTTGGGGACTCCAAGCCTCTTGGAGACCTCCATTTATCAGGGATCCTGGAGGCTCTCATGCACCAAGCATTCTGGAGATTCTTGTGCATCCAGAATCTTGGAGCATTAAGAATCTCTGTGCATGGTTTGTCTTGGAGGCCTCCATGGAACACGGATCTCGGAGACCCTCACGCATGAAGCACCTTGGAGACCCTCCTGTGTCCAGAAGTACCAGAGTGAGCAGTTCCACATCCAAAAGGGCTCAAAACTCCCAAACCCAAGCACAACTCCAAGCGAAAGATGGCCCCAGGACCCCTGGGGAGGAAGCTGCTGAGAAACCAGCAGAGCGGAGAGGAGGGAGGGGGCTCAGGATGGGGGCTGAGATCCACAGGAACCCCCGGGGCCAGGAGAAGCGGGAATGCTCACCATGTTGAGGAGCTCCTGCAGCAGGCGCTGGGTGGGCTGGCCCTGGCTCCTCAGCACCTCGTAGAGGTGGGCGTAGCCGATGCGCTCCTTGAACACCTCCTGGAAGCGCAGGGACAGGGGAACCCCAGTGAGCCCCCCCGGGATGAAAACACCCAAACCCCTCTGGTTTTGGGGTGGCCTCCCCAGGGGAGGGCCCTGCCCACCTTGGCCGAGGGCGAGTTGCTCATGATGGCCGTGAGCACCCCCAGGGCGTGGACGGCGATGGCGTCGGAGCTGCCGGCGTTGGCCTGAGGGGACACGGAAATGGGGGAACCCATGGGATGTGGGAATGGGGGACACGGGAATGGGGGACACGGGAACAGGGGAACCCATGGGATGTGGGAATGGGGGAACCCATGGGATGTGGGAATGGGGGATACGGGAATGGGGGAGCCCATGGGATGTGGGAATGGGGGACACGGGAACGGGGGAGCCCATGGGATGTGGGTATGGGGGACACGGGAATGGGGGAACCCATGGGATGTGGGAACGGGGGACACGGGAATGGGGGAACCCATGGGATGTGGGAATGGGGGACACAGGAACGGGGGAACCCATGGGATGTGGGAATGGGGGAACACGGGAACCCATGGGATGTGGGAATGGGGGAACACAGGAATGGGGGAACCCATGGGATGCAGGAATGGGGCACACGGCCCTGCACGGGGCGGGGCTGGTTATGGGGTACCTGCTGCAGTCCATCCCCGTTCCACCTGGGAATCTCCTGCTGGGCTTCACCCGCCTCCCGCGAGCTGCCGAGGTAGAGCTGTGGGACACGGGGTGGGCATGGGACACTGGGAAGCACTTCCAGAGTGTCCCCACCCCATGGATGTGTCCCGGGATCATTCAGAGCCAGGAATGTGAGGATGGGGATGGAGATGAAGGTGCCCAGCCCTGGTGTCACCAAAATGCCACTCCCAGTCATTTACAGAGGAAATGGGGAGAGAGGGAGGGAGGGTGAGGATGGAGACGAAGGTGTCCAAACTTGGTGTCACCTGATGTCAGGATTGTTTAGCATCAGGAAAGGGTGAGGATGGGGATAGGGATGAGGGTGGGAATGGGAATGGGGGTGAGTTTGGGGATGGGATGAGGATGAGGATGGGGATGAAGGTGGGAATGGAAATGGGGACGGGAATGAGGATGAGTTTGGGGAAGAGCTTGGGGAAGAGTTTGGGGAAGAGCTTGGGGAAGAGCTTGGGGAAGAGCTTGGGGAAGAGCTTGGGGAAGAGCTTGGGGACACCGAGGTGCCGCCCCACCTTGCTGTTCTGGAGCAGGCGGATGATGTGCTCGAAGCAGTTGTTGCTGAGGAAGGCGGCCTGCAGCACCGGCCGGTCCTGGCAGCTCAGCATGGCCGGGATGGCGTCTGCGGACACAGAGCCGGGCTCAGCCCCACCCCAGCCACACCCAGACCCCAAACCCACCCCGCTGCCCACCTACCCAACATCAGCACCCGCAGGGCCACCAGCCCTCCGGCCGCCTCGGGCTCCAGGGAGGCGGCGGGCAGCTGGGAGTTGAGCACCCTGAAGAATCCATCCAGGAGGCTCCGCAGGGACACGGGGCCGCCGCCGGGGCTGGAGCCGTGCAGGACGTGGACGGCGGCCACCACGGAGCGCAGCGTCACCTCCAGCAGGGCGGGGGACGGGGACACGCCGCTGCCAGCCCGCTGCAGCACCCCCAGCAGCACCTCCAGAGCCGCCGGCGTGATGGCCTGGAGCGCGTTGGGCTGCGGGATGTGGGAACGTGTGGGAATTCTTGGCCAGGCCAGCCCCGTATTGAACCTGTTATTTATTGACCCCAAGAGCTCCAGCGAGGCAGATTTTACCCTGGGGGGTGTGGATTGATTTAAAGCCGATTTTGGAGTTATTGATTAAGTTGATTTTTTAAAATTGTGGCGGAAATTAAAGCTGATTTTCGGCTCCAAATTATTAATCCAAGGATTTTCCAGCTTTCAGCCCAGAGGTGAACTGGAAGTGAAGCAGCAGCTTCAGCTTAAAGGCTTTCCATAATTAATCATTTAATTAATTTTAATAATTGAATTGAATAGTTCAGGAAAATAATTTAATTAATTTGATTTGATTACTATAGTTAACTATTTAAAAATGTAAAGGTATTTTAATTCAATAATTTAATTATTTTATTACTTACACATTTTGTATTACTTTATTATTTCTTTTATTTAATTATTTAATTTTAATACTTAGTTTTATTATTTTATTTATTATTTGCATATTTTGCTTCATTTTATTATTTCTTTTATTTCATTCTTTAATTTTAATAGTTTAATTATTTAATTATTTATTTATTTTGCTTTATTTTATTATTTCTTTCATTGCATTCTTTAATTCTGAAGCTTAATTTAAGTATTTTATTCAATTTTTTACATACTTTGCTTTATTTTATTATTTTTATTTCATTCTTTAATTTTAATGCTTAAATGCTTTTAATTTTAATGCTTAAATGCTTTTAATGCTTTTTACATATTTTGCTTTATTATATTTTATTTAATTCTTTAATTTTACTACTTTATTTAATTATTTTATTTAATTATTTAGTTTTACTTTATAATTTAACTTGTTTCATTCTTTAATTCTTAATTTAATAAACGATTAAAATAACTGTTTAATTTTTAGTTATTTTGTTTTACTTAATTTTTTATTTTAATGCTTTAATTTAATTCCTCAACTTAATAACTTCATCTAACATTTCTGAGCAGATCCCACCGAACTTAAGGCTGGAATGTTAAACAGGATTTTTAAAAGCTTTGGAAAACTCAGTGGTTTAATCCCAGCCTTGGAATGTGGAGCTCAGGATACCTTGGATCCAGAGAGGATGGCTCCAAAAAGATGGATAATCCGCAGCTGGATTGTTTCTGGGAGCTGCTTCCCAGCCTGGAAACTCTCTGTGAAGATGAGGAGGGACAGGTTTCATCAGAGGAGCAAACAGAAAAAAAAAACCCAAACCAAAAAAAACCAAAAAACCCCCCAAAAACCCAAAAGAAAAAGGCCCTTTTCTAGCTAAAAATAGGGGAAAAATCCTTTTTCTGCCCCCCAAAAAAATAGGGGAAAATCCCTTTCTGGACGCTGCAGGTGATGGAGAGGATGAGGATGCTCCAGGTTTTCCAGCTCTGTGGGGCCAGGAATCCCTAAAAAAGGGGATTTGTGCCAAACTGGGGTTCAGTTGGGGATTTACGGGGCAGAGTTTTAGGGGATTTTTATAACGGTGCTGCCTCTAAAAGGGGATTTTTGGGGCTTCCCTGTAAAAAATTCCCCTTTGTGCTGATTTTTGTGGGTCCTGCAGGGTTAATGGTGCAGGATTAATTCCTGCTTTGGGGTCCTGTTCCTCTCCCCAGGACATGGGAGCAGGTACAGGATCCTAAATTCCTGGGGCAGGTGTAGGAACAAGTACAGGATCCTACATTTGCCCTAAATTAATCCTGAGACAGGTGTAGGATAACCTGGAGCAGCTGTGGGATCCCATATCTGTGGGATCCCATATCTGTGGGATAACCTGGAGCAGGTGTGGGATCCCATATCTGTGGGATCCCATATTTGTGGGATAACCTGGAGCAGGTGTGGGATCCCATATTTGTGGGATAAGTTTGGGATAACCTGGAACAGGTATAGGATTCTTTTAGGTCCTTGGATCAATATCTACCCCTGAATACAACATTCCTCCATGGATCCTTTAAATATTCCCTGATCCCTTCCCCCCTATCCCTGGACACTCTCCACACTTACAGACCCCACACCGACCTTTCCCTTTCCCAAATCCCATTTTTACCTTGGAAAAAGGCACCGAACTCAGGGGGCAGCGGGGCAGGGGCGAATTTGTATTTGCTCTTCTCCTGGGCGCTGATGGATTCCCTGGAAAGAGCAGGGAGGGGTGAGGGGGGAAAATCTGGGACGGGGCAGGGATTTTGGGAATTCGGGGGCGCCCCTCACCCGCTCAGCTGCCGGCGCCAGGTCTGGTAGGGGTCGAGGAAGCACTCGCAGAGGTGCAGGGCGTGCAGCATCCCGTTCTCCAGCTGTGAATGGCTCTCCAGATGTGCCCCCTTCTCCAGCTGTGCCCCCTTCTCCCGGCTCTCCAGCTGTGTTCCATTTTCCAGCTGTGTTCCATTTTCCAGCTGTGCCCCATTTTCCAGCTGTGCCCGGCTCTGCTCGTTCCCCGGGATGCTCCGCAGCTGCCGGGAGAGCTGAGGTTTAATCCCTGGCACGCTCCGAAATGTGTTTTTTGGGGGGAAAACTTTGCTTTGGAGGGAGTATGGGATTATCCATCAATCAATCAATCAATCAATCAATCAATCAATCAGAGCCCAGAACAGCACAAGCTGGGATGCACTGACCAATCAGCAGCCAGAGTCACACAACCCGTATGGCTGCTGACCAATCAGAACCCAGAGCTGCACTGACCAACCAGCATCTGGCACCGCAAAGTTCTTGGCCAATCAGCATCAGAGTAGCACAAGCTGTGGCGTCACAGACCAATCAAATTACAGAAAACACAATCTGTACAACTCTTAACCAATCAACATCAAGAGGCACAGAAGCTGTGGGCTCATGGACCAATCAGCATCCAGAATCACACAACTCAGAGACCTGCTGGCCAATCAAATCCCAGATAAGCACAACCTTTAGAGCTCCCAACCAATCAACATCCAGAACCACACAACTCATGGTATTGCTGACCAATCAGATCCCAGAGCAGCACAACCTATGGATTCCCTGACCAATCAGCATCCAGAACCATACAACACAATCTATGGAGACCCAATCAGAACTCAGTCACACAACCTGTGGACTCACTGACCAATCAAATGCCAGCACAGCACAACCTGTAGAGGTCCCAACCAATCAGAGCCCAGATTCACATAATGTATGGGCTCAGTGACCAATCAGCACTGAGTCTCTCCCCAGCCAAGCAGTTCCTGATCCTATTCCCATTACTGTTCCCATTCCTGTCCCTGTTCCCTCTCCCAGGACTCCCCATTCCCATTCCCATTGTGTTCCCCTTCCCGCTCTCAGTCCCATTCCCATGACTGTTCCCATTCCTGTTCCCATTTCCATGAACGTTCCCATTCCCATGGCTATTCCTATGACTGTTCCCATTCCCATGACCGTTCCTGTGCCCATTCCCAATTCTGCTCCCATTCCCACTCCCGTTCCGTTCCTGCTCCCATTCCAAATCCTGCTCCCATGCTCATTCCCATTTCCCCTCCCATTCTTGTTCCCATTCCCACTCCCATTCCTATGGCCGTTCCCATTCCCATCACTGTTGTCATGACTTCCCACTCCCATTCCCGTTCCCATTCCTGTTCCCACTTCCACTCCTGTTCCTGCTCCCATTCCTGCTCCCATTCCTATGACCATTCCCATTCCCATTCGTGTTCCCACTCCCACTCCTGTTCCTGCTCCCATTCCCATTCCTGTTCCCGCTCCTGTTCCTATTCCCATTCCTATGACCGTTCTGCTCCTGTTCCCATTCCCATTCCTGTGCCCATTTCCGTTCCTAATGC
This sequence comes from Cettia cetti, assembly GCA_013401135.1. Lineage (NCBI taxonomy): Eukaryota > Metazoa > Chordata > Aves > Passeriformes > Sylviidae > Cettia > Cettia cetti. The sequence continues at coordinate 12,352 of VZUI01073679.1, forward strand.
CATTCCCATTCCCGCTCCTGTTCCCGCTCCCATTCCTGCTCCTGTTCCCGTTCCCGTTCCCATTCCTGCTGCTGTTCCCATTCCCGCTCCTGTTCCCATTCCTGCTGCTGTTCCCGTTCCCATTCCCACTCCTGTTCCCGTTCCCATTCCTGCTCCTGTTCCCGTTCCCATTCCCGCTGCCATTCCCATTCCCGCTCCTGTTCCTGTTCCCATTCCTGCTCCTGTTCCTGTTTCCGTTCCCATTCCTGCTCCTGTTCCCGTTCCTGCTGCCGTTCCCATTCCCGCTCCCGTTCCTGTTCCCACTCCCGCTGCCGTTCCCATTCCCGCTCCTGTTCCTGTTCCCGTTCCCATTCCTGCTCCTGTTCCCATTCCTGCTGCCGTTCCCATTCCGGCTCCCATTCCTGTTCCCACTCCCGCTCCTGTTCCCGCTCCCATTCCCGTTCCCATTCCTGCTCCTGTTCCCGTTCCCACTCCCGTTCCCATTCCTGCTCCTGTTCCCGTTCCCACTCCCGTTCCTGCTCCCATTCCTGCTCCCGTTCCCATTCCTGCTGCCGTTCCCGTTCCTGCTCCCATTCCTGCTCCCGTTCCCATTCCTGCTCCCATTCCTGCTCCCATTCCTGCTCCTGTTCCCGTTCCCACCTGGCTCCCGCAGAGCCGCAGCAGCCGCAGCACGTGCGGGAGGCACCCAGGGGTCCTGTCGGGCTGGATGTTCTCCAGGTTCCTGGAAGGAAAACATCAGGAATTCATCCAGCACCGAGTGGCGGGAGGAAATTTGGGAAGGGGAAGGAGAAAATTTGGGAGGGAATAAAGAGTTTGGGGCAGGAAAAACACTATTAAACATTATTATTATTATTATTATATTTTAAGCAAAATTTATTATATTATGTTGTATTAATAATTTTTTGTGATTACTAATAAAAGTAACGCTTAATATTGTTATTTTTAGAGACGTGATCCAATTTGGGGGGGAATAATGGAATTTTGGGGGGAATAATGGTTTCCTATTTTTATATTTTTATTATATTACATCATTATATTTGTTATTATATTAACTACAGCAAAAAAATATTATTAACAAAAATCACTATTTTCCAATTATTATTTTTAGAGACATATTTTGGGGAGGATACCCCACTGGGAGGGAATGATGGAGTTTTGGGGGTAAAAATAGTTTTCCATTTTTATTATAGTATATTATTCCTTATTATTATAATTATTAACGATAACAATGTTTTTCCAATTATTATTTTTAGAGACGTGATGCACTTTTGCAGGGGCACTACATTGGGCGCAGAAACGTTATTTTTTATTCTTATATTTTTAAAATGTTTATTATTTTGCAGCATGATAATTATTATTAAAGTAACAATAATAATTAGCAATAATATTACAATTATAAATTAACATAGAATTCATAAAAATGAATGTGTTAATACCTAGATATATATTAATATATATACCTAGATACATATATATAATATATAAGATATATAATGTAGATATGTATGACATATAATAGATTAATTAATATACATTAATACAATATAGAATACATAAATATAAAAAGAATATATATAATATATTATACATTAATTAATATATTATAGATATATAATAGATTAATTAATAGATGTAGAATACATTAATAGATATATAATGTATTAATACATAGATATAGTAATATAATATATTAATTAATATATATTAATAATATGCATTACTTGATATAGCTCACATATATTAACAAATTGATATATATGAAATTAATATATATAAATAAAATATTAATAATTATTTTTAAAGCTGGGATGCACTTTAGAGCGGATGCTGTGATTTGGGGGGATCCCAGATTTCACAGGGGGGGTGATTCCCCTCAGGGGGGGATTCTGTGGGGGTTTTTTTGGGGGTGGGGGCTGCACATCCCCAAAGCCACCTGAGATGCTTTGGGACAAACTGGGACCTGGAGGGGACACAGGACCCCAACACTGGGGCTGGGAATAGGGGACCAGGAGCAGGGGGATTTGGGGGGTTTGGGGGATTTGCGGGGTTTGGGGTCACCCACCTGCAGATGATGATGAAGAACTTGAGGAGCAGCAGGGCCTGGCCCAGCCCCGTCCCCCTGTCCCCGTCCCGTGTCCCCAGGGCCACGCAGTGTCCCAGCCTCTGGCTCAGCACCTGCAGCACCTCCCGCGGCAGCGCCGGGATCTCCGAGCCCGGATCCTCCGGCCTGGGCGGGATCGGGGTGCAGGATGTCACCCCCTGTCCCCAGGGCCCCCCCAAACCCCGCCCACGACACCGGATGGATCCGACCACGGAGAGCGGATGAGGCTCCACCGCCCCCACGCGCGGCACCCGGGGGGGTTGGGGACACCCGAGGGGTTTGGGGGGCACTCAGGGGGGCTGGGGTCACCTACAGGGGTCACTCGGGGGTGATGGGGTCAGCCAGGGGTGCTGGGGGTCACCTGGGGGGG
>VZUI01073700.1:0-14575 GCA_013401135.1 Cettia cetti
CCCCTCCTGCATTTCCCCTCCTGCATTTCCCCTCCTGCATTTCCTCAGCTGCATTTCCCCCCCTGCATTTCCCCCCCTGCATTTCCCCTCCTGCATTTCCTCCTGCGTGTCCCCAGCAGCCGGGGGAGGCGGCCCCTCTCCCCGCGATGGCATCAGGGTGTCTGTGGCTGCAGCCTCCGCATGAGTACGAACCCATCAATTAGGGAATAAGTGCCTCGCCTGTCCTTGTTAATCCCCTCCTCCCCGGGCTGTTCTTTATTATTTACGGTGAAGGTGCCCCGGGATGCGCTGTCGGAGGGACGCCTGACAGGCTCGGTCTGTACCGTACAATTACATCCTCCTCCTCCTCCTCGCCAGCTGGGGAATCCCTTCCTGCGCTCCCTCCATCCCGCTCCTTCCCACATCACCCCGGGAGCTCAGCCGGCGGTACCAGGCCCCCCTGACGCCCCACCCCATCCCCACGGAAGCCCTGGGACGCTCCGGGTGGAAGCCAGCCTGGAGTGGGGGGTGGGGGGGGTCCGGGCGAGGCGCTGCAGAGGCATTAACTGAGCCAGGATTAATATTCACCAGCGAAAAAATAACTCCATCCGAGCTGCGTCTGTTCCGGGGGCCTCGTGTGCGGCACGAATGGAAGCGCAGCATCCCCTGGGAGCCCCCGGGATGTGTGTGCTGCAGCCGCGTCAGCTCTTTGCAAGGGCTGCTGATGCCTCGGCTAACGAGCTCCCCGCTGAACGTGTCCTACGCACACCTGAGGATGCAGCCGGCTGCCTGCGCCTCCTGCCCGCTCTGCTCCCGCCCGCTGCCCTCGTCTGTCGCCCGGCAGCGCCGTCACCCGGCCGGGCGCCCGTGTGCGGGCAGCGCCCGGGGAGGGGCACGGCCAGGATGAGGCAGAGGCTGGGCAGCGCCCCCGGGCACTGCCCCGGCGAGCAGGGAGGTGTTCTGCGGTCAGGCCATTGGCAGGCTGGTATCTGATAGGGTCAGGTGGGGGTTGGGGGCTGCAGGGTCCGTGGGGAGCTGCAGTGGGGCTGGGGGGTTCCTTGCTGAGCTGTGTGATGAACACACCCTCACAACCCCCACGGATCCCCCAGGGATGCCAGGAGAGCTCTGGCACAGGTGGCACAGACAGGGGTGCCCTCCTGCACCTGCAAGCAGCAGGTGGGTGCCCCAGAGCACGCAGATTCCAGCCCACCCCTGTGCCAAGGATCAGCGGGATGCTGCACACACCTACACCCAGGTGTTCTTCCCGACACATCCCTGCGTGCTGGTGTCTCTTGGGACACAGCCCAGGGAACTGCTGCCAGCCCACAGCTGGGCAAACCCTCGGGGTGCCACTGGATCCCCAGAGGGGCCATGGGGCTGGGGCTGTGTAGGGGGTCTGGGCTCCGTGATTGCCCTCCCTGCCCTGCTGCCCAGCCCGGTGGCACTCCGAGAAGGGTGGGTGGTTCCTCCAGGCAGACACGGTGCCCTGGAGCACAGGTCAAGTGCGTGGGCAGAGGCTGCAGCTCTGGCTGCAGTGGGCACGGTGTAATGACAGCCTGGGGATAAGAGGGATAAAGATATCCCCCGGCGCTGCCTCCCACTCCCCGCTCCGTGGGGAAGCGCTGCCTCGTCACCCCAGCCCAGCTGCTTATTTTTAGGCTGTCACCTCCTTGCTCCTCTCAGGGGTGGCTTTTATAAATAGCCAGTGCCTCAGAGAGCCTGATGTGTCCGTGCCTGGCACGGCCCTGAGAGATGCTGCCCAGAGGGTGCCCAACCCCTGCTTGCTGCCATCCCCTTCCTCAGGGCACGGACAGCAGGGACAAAGACTGATCCTGGTGTCCACCCCTCCCTGCCAGCCCCAGAGCCTGGCTACCCTCCCACCTGGGACACCCCGTGCCCTGGCTCCTGTCCCAGCCCCTTCCCCAGCTCTGATCCCAATCCTCTGGGGCTCCCCAAAGCCCATCCCTGCGCTCCAGCTCCTCACAGCCCTTGCTGTCCTGCAGCTCTGCGTGGCCTTCAGCATCCCCAGGACCCCCCCAGCTTCCCCATTCTCTTCTCCTGTGTATTTTGGCAGCCAGAGCCCCCCGAGTGCCCCCCTTGCCCCTCCCTCCTCCCTGGCACAGCCCTGCCCGGTGCCAGCTCTCGGTGGCCGTGAGCGCTGCCGAGTGGCGGCCGCGGTGCCGTAATTAGCCAGGTACAGCAGGAACACACTTGCAGCCTGACAGCTCTTCTGGAGCCAAATGGGAGCCAATTAATCTAATTAAAGCAGCCACTGCCTCGTTATCCCTACACAGTCCACCAGGCTGCCCGTGCAGCCTGTCCTCGCCGTGCCCCTGCCCACGAGCTGCTGGGGTGGGTGCCTGGGGGGGCACGGGCAGGATTCGCTCCCTCCGGGCTCTGAGGCACCCAGGGCACCCAGGGGGGAACGAGGGGACACAAAACGTGGGTGGGGTCACCCTGCCCCGTGACACCCCGAGGTGCCAACACGGGGCCGGTGGCACCCACCAGGCGGGGCCGCAGGGCGCTGCCCCCGAGGATGTGGCAGGGTTTGAGTGGCACGGGGACGCCGTGCCAGCGGGCCTGGCACCGGGCCCGTCCCCGCGAGGCTGAGCAGGTCCTGCCGGGCGGCTTCCGGCAGGGTAATTACAGCCGGCCAAGGAGGAGGGCTGTCTGCACAGGTGTCTGTCAGCAGGGCGCTGGCACTCACACCGCCTAATTAGACGCCCTGCCAGCCCTTAATGAGAACAAATGAGAGGCCAGCCAGCGTGGGGCTGGGCCGTGGCGTCCAGACCCCGTCCCACGTGCTGGCCCTGGCACAGTGCCCTCGGAGGGCTGGTGGCCACTGTCATTGGGGCACGAGGGGCTGCTCACAGCAGCTCAACCCCCCGTGCCAGGGAGCTGTGGCACCAGGGCAGGGTTTGGCACCCCCACCATGCCCCCCCCGCAGCAGCCTGTGCTCTGCAGGGCACTGGGCACCGCCCCAAACGCAGCCCCATTCCCAACCTCATCCTCTTCCCCTTTCCAAGTCCTTTTGGGAGCTGATGCTCCACATAAAGCCAGGTCCTGCCCTGCCCTCTTCCCCACAACCCATCCCATTGCAGGAGGGACCTGGATGCCAGCTGGATCTGCTGAGCCTCCAGTTACCTCTGAGCAGCTGGAGAGCCGCCAGTGCCCACTGGGCACCCCCAGGGCATGGGGATTGCCACCTCTCTGCCCCACCCAGCTGCACCACGGGACCCAAAAGCTCTCCTCAGGATCCCAGTGTGGCTCTTCCAAGTCTCCCTGTAATCCAAAGGACATCAAAGTTGGGCACACAGCTCTTGGCACGAGCACATCCCTGAGCCCCTGGGCACCAGCAGGCTCCTTGTGCCCAGAGAACAGGCAAGGAGGGACAGGGTGACCAGGACAAGTTGGGAGCATCAGGTGTGCTCCAAAAACCTCAGTGAGGCTGTAGAAGACCACAAGACACGTGTGGTGCCTTGGAGGCTGCAGCAGGGCTGATCCAGCTGGAAACACGGTGCAGAAGGACGGGATGAGGGACGAGGATGGTGCTGCTGGGAGAAAGCCCCGGAGCCAGCCCATCCCTGGCACAGAACTCCCTCGGCAAGTCAGTCCCTGGAAGCCTTCAAGGCCAGGCAGGACAGGGCGTGGAGCAACCTGGGACAGTGGAATGTGTCCAGCCCATGGCAGGGGGTGGAAGGAGGTGAACTTTGAGGTCCCTTCCCACCTGTGACTCCAGGATCCCATGACTTGCACCCCAGTGGGCACCGGGGCATCAGGGCTGGTATGTGCCCAGGCTGGGGAGCGGGGAAGGGAGCCCAGGAGGGTGGGGGGCTGCAGGCCCCACGCAGCAGCCGGGCTCTGCAGCAGCCCTATAAATAAACACGCCCACACACCGTGACACACGCCGGGATGCTGAGGGGAGGGGGCGGCTGTGTGCGGATCCAGCTCGGGAATAACGGGACAGGAGCAAGCACAGGGAGATGCTGTGGATCAGGAAAAGGCACCTGGCAAAGCAGCCAGGAGGAGGAGGAAGCTCCCCGAGGAGCTGGCAGTGCTGTGGCTCTGCTCTGCAGGGCACAGACAGAGCTGAGGTGGCCACCCAGCAGGAGAGTGTCTGAGGGGACAATGTGGCATTAGGGGACATGAACCACGCAGCTTGTCGCTGAGTACACACACACGTGCTCTGCACTGCTCCATCCCCGTGTGCCAGCTCCCTGTACCCCTGAATTCACCCCACACCCTGCTCCTGGCGTGTGCCCCCGAGCACAAGGACCTGTGGGCCCCCCACACGACTCCCCGGGTGTATCCCCATGGAAAATCACCCTCACACTGCCCGAGGGGCTGGCAGCCCCGGCCCCAGGGTCCTGCCTCCGTCCCCAGGGCTGGAGACACAGATGGCTCCGTGCCACCCCGCCCCGCCAGCCCGGCCGCTGCCTGCGGCGCTGTCACACCGCGGCTTAGAGAGCTTTAAGGACGGGCAGGGAGGTGCCGTGTCAGAGGTCAGGCCGGGCCTCGGGCTCTGCTGCAGGGCCGGGCCCTCTCCCCCGGCTCAGCGCGGGCCTCTCGCTGTGCGGCGGGGCTGAGCGCTTGCCGGGCAGCTCGGGATCGCTGCCTCAGCCCCCGCCGCTCCCCCGGGGCTGCTCGCCGGCCTGCCGGCTCGCCCAGCTTGTCCGCAGGAGGAGATGGACGCGGAGCAAGGGGCTTGCCACGGATTTGTGAGCGTTTGGGGTGGGGACAGGTCACTGGCAGTGCCAGCTCCACCCAGACACAGCCCTGCTGCTCCCCCCGCGCTGTGCCATGGCTGTGTCGTGGCAGTGTTGTGGCTGTGTCGTGGCTGTGCCGTGGCTGTGCCGTGGCTGTGTTGTGGCTGTGCCGTGGCTGTGTTGTGGCTGTGCCGTGGCTGTGCCGTGGCTGTGATGTGGCTGTGCCATGGCTGTGTCGTGGCTGTGTTGTGGCAGTGTTTTGGCTGTGCCGTGGCTGTGTTGTGGCAGTGTTGTGGCTGTGTTGTGGCAGTGTTGTGGCTGTGCCGTGGCTGTGTTGTGGCTGTGTTGTGGCTGTGCCGTGGCTGTGTTGTGGCTGTGCCGTGGCTGTGATGTGGCAGTGTTGTGGCTGTGTCGTGGCTGTGCCAGGCATCCCGCGGCACGGGCAGCAGGGAAGGGCTGGGGCTGCAGGGGGCTGGAGGCAGCTGGGCCCGGGATGCTGCGGCCAGGCGGGTCCCCTCCTGCGGGCCACCAGCCTGGCTGGAGAGGCGGGAGGGCTGCCGGTGCCAGCAGGGCAGGGGTGGGGCAGGCGGGGTGCCGCGGCCTGAGCATCCCAGCAGCGCCTTTGCAGGCACGCCGGGCCCCGGCCTGCGGGGAGGATGGAGCGGATGATGCTCTTGGTCTGAGGCGAAAGGCAGAGAAGGGTTGCCATGGAGACAGGCTATGTCATTTTAAGGAGGCGCGGAGGCATTCGCACCCATCCCTCCCGGGTGAGCCCCAGCAGCGGGAGGCAAGGGCGGCGGGGTGGGGGCGACCCGCGTCCCCCCGCGTCCCAGGGGCTTTGGCTGCTCCCCAGAGGTGCCACAGCACGGGAGTCCCGGCGGCGAGGCTGCAGGCAGGGCTGCCTGCCCAGGGCGTGCCCCGGGGCCAGCCTCCCCCGGGGCCAGCCGGGAGCAACTGGTGGCACTGGGACAGAGCGATGGCGCTGCCAGCCCCGCCTCAGCAGGGCACGGGGCCGGCCCGCGGAGCAGAGGCCAGGACATGCCCCCCTCAATTCTTCTGGGATGGCCCCGTGTGCCAGGGAAGGGCTGACCGAGGGGCTGGGGTGAGGTTCGGGGTGAAAGCAGAAATATCCAGGATTTGGGGGTCTTTTAAGATTTGGTTAAAATGAAGCTTTGCATATTAGCGGCTCCCCCTTTTCCTGCCACTGGCGAGAGCAGCTCGGCCTCTCAGCACCTGCAGCAGCTCCGGAGCCTCTGCAGGAATCCCCTCCGCATTCCCAGGGCCCCTCCAGGGGGAGGACTCATCCCGGGAAGGGCTTTAGATGTAGCAGCACTTCCAACAGGGAAAACCAGTCCCAAATAAAGAGGGAAACAGTGGATACAAAATCCCCCCCACTCACTCGGTGTAACCAGGAGCTCTCTGGTTCCAGAGGGCAGCCGCAGGGCCAGCACTCGCTGCTCGTGGGGTGTTTGCTGTCCCTCCCCGTGGCCAGCTGTCCCCTGGCCCTCCGGGGGTCCCTCCAGGCCGGCACCCCACGGCTGAGCAGCTCCGTGGCCATGGCGCTGTCCCCGTTCCCGGGGCTGGCAGGAAGCGCGGAGCCGCTCCGGTAGGTGCCCTCCCGGCAGGATTCCGGGACACCCCGTGGGCCAGGGGCTGCAGCCAGGGGCTCGGTAGGTGCCCTCCCGGCAGGATTCCACCCACCCCGCGGGCCAGGGGCTGCAGCCAGGGGCTCGGTAGGTGCCCTCCCGGCAAGATTCCACCCCCCCCCGCGGGCCAGGGGCTGCAGCCACGCGGGGACACGGCACAGGAGGCAGCCCAGCCCGGGGGCAGCAAACAGAAATGGGTGCGCTGTGGGGAGGGTCGGGTGACAGAGCTGCGGGAGACGTGCTGGCACTGTGACAGTGCCAGGGTCACGCAGGAAGACTGGGGACGTGCCCCCAGAGCCAACGCCGGCCCAGAGCAAGGGGTCAGGGCCTCGGGCACGGGGCTGAGGGGCGGGTGCCGTGAGAGGTGTGTGAACTTCACTCCTGGTGAGGTGTGCGGGCGCCTGAACTCGGCGAGACAAGCAGAGACTGTGGCAGAAAGTGCCGGCACCGAGCAGGACCCAGGAACGGGCAGCCCGGCAGCCCTGGCTGGATCCAGACGGGCGCCAGCTGCTGGAGCCATCTCCCAAAAGCTTCCCGGAGCTCTTCCCCCCCGGCAGGGGCAGTGCCCTGCTGCCAGAGCCTGGCACGCACCAGCAGCCGCCCGGCCGGGTGGGAGCAGCTCCTCCTGCCATGCCTGCCAAGACTCCCACTCCCGAGACTGCACGACAGGAGAAAAGGGAACAGAAATTCACGTTTTCACATTTAGCTTTCCTTTGTACTCAGCTAATTAGCGCCTGAGTCTGGTGATGTCATTAAAGCAGCACTAAGTCTTTATTGGGGTAATTTAATTTTCCCTTTCATATCAGGATGATTTCCTTTGTTGGGGTAGGTGCCGGAGAGGGGGAAGGGCCCGTGCAGACAATTGCTATTGTCAGGATAAATAATTCCCCAGGGGATTGACAAGGGGGGAGGTGGGCTGGGGGGCTGGGAGCTGTCGCTCAGCCGGGCGGCAGCAGGAGCCGGCCAGCCCTCCGGGAGCTGGGTGCCTCGGGACGCCTCTCCCCGTGCCGGCTGGGCTCCCCAGCCAGCCAGGCACCTGCCTTGGCCCCCTTCCAGCCGCTGAAACCGCGGCTGCCTCAGCCTTGGGTAAAGCCGCGGGTCTCCCATACAGCTCCCGCCCTAATCCCACCCCAACGCCATCCCTGGTGCTGCTGGGGGGAGGGAATGGATTCCACTGGGATAAAGGAGCCTTCCCGAGCCCCCGGAGCACGGGAGCAGCCCTGGGCACTGCACACAGCTGGGCCGTGCAGGGGAGCAGGGAGCTGGCACACAGCAGGGGGAGGCCTCACAGGATCTCCCACTTTGGGGCTGTCCCAAGGGTTATCCCAGCACTGGGAATGGTTGGAACTGGACTCAGCAAATAGTTCCTGTCCCCAGCCCCTCTCCAGCCTCGGAGTGTGACACGGGGCTGCTCCAGCACGCTGCCACATCAAACTGGGCACAGGGAGGGGCCCAGGGTGTGGGACAGTGTGAGAGACCCAGCGGTGGCGGCCACTCAGCATTGCACCTCCCTGGGACACTGCTGGAATGGCTCCAGCTCCTTTCCCAACCCTGCTTTCCCCTCTCCAATGCCTCTCGCCAGCCCCTTGGCTCATCCTGCCCCAGGAGGGGTCCCAAACCTCCCAAACCAAGGGGTGAGAGGTGAAGGAGACATCCCACGGGGTCAGAGCCCCGAGGGCCGGCTCTCAGTCCCCACAGAGCATCACTGCAGCGGCTCCCACCTCATCCCCGCCCCACCAGCCGGGAGAAACAGGTGGCACATCGCTGGGAAGCAGCTGGGAGAGGACAGCGCCCCACGGCGCCACCACTCAAGTCACAGTGTCCTCCGGAGCTTGGGCACAGCCCACGGCAAGGCTGCGAGGGGACAGCGGCACGGGGCAGGCAGATCCTGGGGCACAGCCGGGGGCAGGGGTGTCCCGGTCCAGCAGAGCAGCGCCAGGATGGGAGCAGGGGGCAGGAGTGACCCCAAAGCTTTAACTCATCGGGTTTAACGCCGCAGAGAGCTCCAAAGGAATTGTCCTTCATGGAAAACGGGAAAGGAGGAGAGAGCTCCGGAGGGAGCCATTTTCCAGCCACCCCTGAGCCCTTCCCCGGAGGAGCCGTGTCCTTACAGCCCCCCCGGAGCCCACCCTGCAGCTCCCACCTCCCCCGGAGCCCCCCAGCGCTGCCGCCTGCCTGGGTGCGGAGCAGGCGGAGCGGGAGCGGGGCTGCAGAGGGGAACGTCACACCCGAAACACAAACACGGCTCGTTGGTAATTAGCAACCGTTTCAAGAGGAATGATGAGCCGCCAGTGACAGGCGGGCGGGTTTCTATTAAAAGCTGCCACGTGTGATCCTTCTCCAAGCCTGCCGGCCCCTCCTTACCTGGCGCTGGGGAAATGAGATGCAAACCTGACATTAATGCAACGTTCAGGGTGAGCTTTAATTGCAGCCGGAGCCGGGGGCTGGCGCGGGGCCGGGGGCAGGGGATGGGCACCCTCGTCCCCCGCCGCCGGCACGGAGCTGCCCGGAGCCTGGGGATGCTCCCATCCCGCCGGCCCCTCCCGACCTTCCCCTGGAGGGCGGCAGTCACGAGGTGCTCTGGAGTGAGCTCTCGGCACCCCGCGCGTCTCCACAAGCGCAGCCACTCGCTGAAATGTTAAGGGCTTGTTTGCATCCAGCGGAAGGGAAGCGGGAGCGCGGCCCCGGCTGCCAATTGCTCCTCCGTACCTTCCGGAGACAGGGAAGTGCTCATCCAAGCAGGAAAGCGTCCTCGAGTGATTCCTCCGTGTGCTCAGCCCCAAAATGTCGCTTCTCAGCCTCTCAGGGTGGTTTTATTCCTGGTTAGAAGACCTTGCAGAGCCTCCCAAGCACTGCAGAAGGAGCATCCCAAGCCTTAGAGAAGGAGCATGCAGGGCCAGGGCGGCGTTCCGGAGGTTCAGGATCCCGGGGCTGCTGCACGGTGCTGGGGTGGGCTCGGGGCAGCAGGAGCCAGGACAGTGGCACTGGGCAGGGTTTGCTCGGGACAGCAGCACCCAGATATGGTGCCTGCGAGCTGGGAAGGTGGGGAGGGGCCAGAGCAGGGGCTGAGGGTGGATCAGCAATCCATCGAGTGAGGGGAGCCAGGAGAGGGACCCAGTTCTGCATTTGGGAGATTGGCTCCCCCAGTCCCCCTCGGTGCAAGGAAAATGAGCAGTGACTGTCGGACTGGGCAGAAGGGCACAACCAGAGGGGCCAGGACCACCAGCTCTGGGGGCCATCGCTCTCGGGCAGCTCCTGCCCCAGCTCAAGGTGTCAGCAGTGGTGTCCACGTCCCTTGCCAGCATCTCAAGGTGAGGACTCCCCCTGGTTCATGATTCCTCACCCTCACACCTCGATCCCAACCCAAACTGCAGCTCCTCCCAAGGGACAGCTCCAGCTCTGCCCTGGGACAGGGACAGCACCCAGGAGCAGCTGGAGCTGGGCCAGGGGGTTGGGATGGGTATCAGGGAAAGGTTCTCCCCCCAGAGGGTGCTGGCACTGCCCAGGCTCCCCAGGGAATGGGCACGGCCCCGAGGCAGCCAGAGCTCCAGGAGCCTTTGGACAGCGCTGCCAGGGATGCACAGGTGGGATTGTTGGGGGCTCTGGGCAGGGACAGGAGCTGGGCTCAGTGATCCATGATAAATCTGTCCAAACAGTAACCAGCCTGGAGCTGGTGGGACCCCAGGAGCAGAGCAGGGCTGAACTGGCCCTCCTGCCTCTCAGCAGGCTCCTCACTGATTTGCTGAGCGACAGTGAGGTTTGGCTTGAACAAGGGCTGCTTGTGCTGAGCAGCTTTGGCTTGGCCTCCTGGGGGTGCCTCAGCTCAGCTCCAGACCTTCTGGGAGTGGCATGGGCTGCTCCTCAGAGCATCCTTGGGGCGCTTCCAGCAGAGGTTCTGCCTGGAACTGGCACTCGGAACAGCGCTGCCCAAATAAAGAGCTCGGAAGAGAGGCCCTTCCACAGCGGCCCCTGCAGGCCCCTCAGGCCCGGCCCTGCAGCCGTGGTCTTCAGGAGCTGAGAGCTCCTGGGATGCGCCTCAGGCAGAGGCAGTGTGGGATGTGAGGGCTCTCCCTGCTCCAGCTCTGTGGGGAGCAGCAGGGTCCTTGCAGGGCAAATGTCAAGGAGAGGTGTCCGAGGACACTGGTGACACCTTCGATACTCAGAGGGTGGGCAGGGGCTGGCACAGGGTGCCAGGAGCAGCTGGGGCTGCCCCTGGATCCCTGCCAGTGCCCAAGGCCAGGCTGGAGCACCCTGGGACAGTGGAATTGTCCCTGCCCTTGGCAGGGGGTGGCACTGGATGGGCTTTAAGGCCTCTCCCAACCCAAACTCTTCCATGATTCTACAGCTGCCAGGAGGCAACATCAGCTCTCCTTGTGTCAGTCTGGACCTCCCTGGACCTTCTTGGTGTCTTCCAGGGTTGACAGGGTGCCCCAGAGTCACCCATGGGTGGTGACACCTTCTCTTGTGTCCAGCTCCCTGCTGTCACCAACCCTTTGGATGCCCTCACGCCCTCCATCCCCCGGGCTCCACCTTGCCTTCCCCTCCATCCTGAGCTTCAGGGGCCCTTTCCTTTCATGACGTGGCACAAGGGGGGGGGTCCTGTGCCACAGGTTTGACCAGGCTGTCTTGTCCCCGCTCCTGTCCCTGCCTGTCCCCACGGCAGCGCTGCCAGCCCACGCCCTGGCAGTGCCACCTGGGTGTGCGCCCTGCACACCTGCCTGGGTGATTTGTGTCTTACAGACACTCCACTCAGTCTTTAAGGGCTCCTCTTCAGACAGCCAAGGTCCAGGCAGCTGCCACACTTCTCCTGTCCTTGATGTATTGTCTGGCTGGTCTGTCATCCCCCGGGGTGACAAACCCTCTGTCCAGGCAGCGCTCTGAGCCCTCCTCCTGCCCGGAGTCACTGCTCCCTCACACAGCTGTGTCAGCTGCTCCCTGCTCTTTCTGCAGCATGAAGCCCTCCCGCTTGTTTCTCCACCTCCACCCCTCACCCCCAGCCCGGTTTTGTTCCCCCTCACCGGTTTTTAGTGCTGGCCATGGGCAGGGGTCCCCCTGCTCCGGGGCCACCGTCACCCCACCAGTGTTTCTGCAGGGGGACAAGCCCTGCTGCAGCAGGGGATGGTGCCACGGGAGCTGAACCAGCCCTGGAGGCTCCAGGAAGGTTGTCCCAGCTCAGGAGGTGCTGGCCTGGGTGACACCAGCGGCCTGGAGGTGACGGGGGAGAGGCTGAACTGCTGCTGATGGCCCTGGAGGAGGCAGAGGGAACCGAGGGAGGACACAGAGGGGTCCTGCCATGGATAAGGGGATGGGGCAGGTGGGGAGGGGTCTCCGGAAGGGAGCGGGGGATGGATGGAACAGGCCCAGGCCACCGGGGCTCCCCCCACCACAGCTCGCTGCAGAGGGGCCCTCGAGTGCCTGCCAGCGAGGAAAGGCGGGGAAAGAGCAGGGGAGGGGGGAGAGATCTTTTCATCTAAAAGGTTACATTTGTCCTACTTCCTCCCATCTCCAGCAATTAACTTGAAGGGAGACATCACTGCTAATTGAGCAGTGAAGATCAGGAGCAACAATTACGCCTTTTGACAAGAGACAGCACAAGAGGGACTGCTCGGAGGCTGAGAATGGTAGGGAACGGTTTCTATGGCAATGTAACTTTCCTCTCTTCCTCTCCAGCCATAGAAATGATAAAAATGTAGATTTCTCCCTGATTAATGATTTAATGAAAATAAAGAAAATTCTTATTAAAAAAAAAAAAGTAAAAAGAAAAATAAGAAAACGGGAAAAAGGAGGGAGGAAAAAAATCGATAGGACGCAATGTTTAGCATGAGCCTGCGGCTGTGGGCAGGATCGATGTCCTTCTCCAGGCTGGACCAGGGAAATCTATTCCAGCAACGTGCCCAGGGCTCGGAGCGGCCCTGCCATGTGGTAATTAGGCAGCGGGCTCACACGGGGAAACGTGAGGGCTGGATTCAGATCTCTGATCAAAGGAGCTGCCCATCAAAGCGCTCCTCGCTCCGGCTTCTCCGGCAAACCCCGGTGCTCGCTCCGAGTCGCTCCCGCCTTCCCTTCCCTGCCCCGCAGCCCCCTCCGGTCCGCGCCTTTAATTGGCATTGCTGAGCCCGGCGCGCTGCCGAGCGGATCGCCCGCGGGGAGGCGGCCCCGAGGCGGCGGCGGGAGGTGACACGGCCGTCCCCAGCAGTGCCAGCGGCCACCTTGGCTGAGGCAGCGCCGCCCGTCCTGCCGGATCCGCGGGCAGACGCGAGGAGGGGGTGGGACTGGGGATCGTCCCGTCCCCGAGGTGCCCTGGTGCCGCTCCCAGCTGCACGGGCGGGGCGGGGGCTGTGCGCGGCTGCTGCTGGGGGCGCCCTGAGCTCCGTGTCCATCCCGTGCAGCAGCTGCTGGCTGCCGGGCCGTGCCGGGCCAGGCCGTGCCCTGCCGTGCCAAGCAGAGCCCGGAGGAGGGAGCAAAGCCTTGCCAAAGCGCTCCCTCCCCTTGCCAGGCATCCTCTGGTCTGCATCCTCCGTACTCCCCCCTGAACAACTTTGGGGCTATTTTTGCTTTTTGGCATTAGGGTGCGGGGAGGGGGCTGGAGTGGCACCGGGGCCATCCTGGGCACCCCGTGGCCGGCTGCCCCCTGCAGCTGCCCATCCCCATCCCGCACAGGAGCCAGCAGGATCCCCGGGGGTGCACCTCCAGCCTTGCATCCATAGGGTCAGAGCACGGGCATTCCGAGGGATTTTTCTCACCTCTTCAGTTCCTATTTTATTGCCAAACTGGAGCATAAAACACACATAAACAAATCTAACAGCGAGAAATGGGTTGCTATCAAATCAACAAATTAATCTAATTATAGGGCTGATTAAATCATATCAGATAAACCAGCGACTCCTTCCCGGCGCTCAGCAGCCGTGCAGGGCCACAGCCAGCCCCGCTCGGCTTTTTTGGGGTCTGGCTGAGCTGTGGCACGAGCAGGGGGCAGCCCCCGGGCTGGGAGCCCCCCAAACCCCTCCTGCCCCCCAAACCCCTCCTGCCCCCCCGTCTGGGTGCTGCTGCTGCCGCCGCGCCAATCTGAATGGCAAATGCGGCTGCAAAGCTCACGATTGCTGGGGATTAAAGATGCAGCCCCAGCCCGAGCAATGCATGCGGGAGCCGTCTTTGGAGGCAGATTGCTTAAACCTAAGCCTGCTTTAGGAATTTGAGGAACAATTTTATCAGGGCTGTTTGCAGAGCTTTGGCGGGGCCGTTCCCACCTCTCGGTGCTGCACGTGGAATATCCTCCCTGCCAGCCCTGCCGGGGAGAAAAGCAGCCTGCGGGAGAGGAACAAAGGTGTTCAACGAGCAGCAGCAGCCAGAGCAAGGCTGGGAGCGCAGGATTCACCCCACAAGGGTCTGGGCCCTGCAGGGCCTCCCTGGAGGGCTGTGAGGCTGCACCTGGTGGGATTGTTCTCCACGTCCTGGAGGTGCTGAACATCAGCTCCTGCTTCTCACACGCTCCAGATGGGAAGGTGGATCCTTGCTGGGGATGTGCAAGCCCCCTGCAGGCTCCCACCTTGGTGAAGAAGGAAAATCCTCTTAAAAGCAGGTGCTGGTTCTGGTGTCACCCATCTCCAGAGGGTGCCAGAGGTTTCACTGTGAGTTCTTTCCAAGGCACCCCTTGCTCCCAGGCATGGGCTGTGTCAGCTCTCGATTCTCCTCCCCTTGCTCTTCCCTCAGCCAGGGACAGAGGTGTGGGGCAAGCATCTTCTGTCTCCTGATGGAAGGTCACTCCCTGTGCTGTCCAACCCAGCAGAAGATGAGATTGTGACTCCCAGCATGGGGCAGAGCTCTCTGTGCTCTTGGAGTGCCACTTTGACCCCCAGCTTTGTGATGGAGGCTCCCCTGGGGCTCTCTTCCCCCCACACCCCGGTTCTGCCCATGCTGGGTGGCATTTGAGGCCCAAAGCACTGGGCTGTGGGTGAGGAGCCAAGGGCAGGGGGCACGGCTGAGACCAGGCATGTCCTGGGCTGCATCCAAAGAGGAGAGCGGGCAAGGGAAGGGATTCCCCACCTCTGCTCTGCCCTCAGGGGCCTCCACCTGCAGAGCTGCCTCCAGGAAATGTGTGGAGCTGCTGGTGAGCCCACAGGGGCCACAAAGATGTTCCAAGGGCTGGGGCCCCTCTGCCATGGAGCCAGGCTGGGAGAGCTGGGGGGGCTCACCTGGAGAGGAGAAGGCTCCAGGGAGAGCTCAGAGCCCCTGGCAGGGCCTGAA
>VZUI01073710.1:0-25096 GCA_013401135.1 Cettia cetti
CGTGTTCTATATTTACAGTTAGTTACCAATACCTATCACCTATGTTAGACAGTTAACTTCTACTCTAAACCAATCCAAAAGTGCCACAAGCACAGCAGAAGATGGAGGACAAGAAGAAGGAGCAGAAGGACAGGGACACGCCCAGATTCCTCCATTTTGCCTCCCTTGCACCCCCATTCTAAATCCCAAAATACTACATTTACACCCTGTGATAAACTACACTACTGTATTTTACATCTTTGTCACTTGTATTTCTTCTCTCAGTGTTGGAAGCCTTTCCCATGGACTAAAATCAAAGCCAGTGTCTTCCTGGGCTCTGTGCCAGGGTCTCCAACCCCTCTGTACAGATCCCAGACCCCCCTGTACAGATCCTAAACCCCCCTGTACAGATATCAAATCCTCTTGCTCAGGTCCCAGACATCTCTGCTGAGATCCCTGAGCTCCTTTCCAAGTTTTTGGATCACCCAGGGCAGGCAGGGGGATGTCCTGGGTTCTGACATTTTACCACATTCCAGAAAAGATTGACTGAAGAGCTACAGACCATTCTTTTCTCAGTACATCTCTTCAGACTCTGACTAGGTTCAAAGACTATGAACAAAGGCTGATATTCCATTTCTACCAAAAGGAAGTCTCATGTGTTTAGAGTATATTTTAGTGTGCAAACCATAGTAGAAGCACTAAGAACTGATTGCAGCAATGTTGCTTTTGCAAGAGGCTTGAAAGGTTTTGCACCGTATTTAGCATGTACAGTTGCCATGCAAAATCTTGCCATTGCTATTTTTATTCTTCTCCTTTGGAAGTGTGGCTTTACAAACTTCAATGTAGAAATAAAATAAACGCTTTACCACAAGCTTTGCTTCATATTTTCCTTAATAACCTCTTTAAAAGACATAACGGTGTAAAAAAGAAATAAAATCAAATGCTGTGCTCACTCCAAGAAAATGCGTAGTACTTATACATTATCTTAATAAAAAATTTATTTAAAGAAATATATAGGAAAAAAAATTGTCATTTGGCATAAGCTCCTTGCTCAGATGTTTTATTATCCACTCCCTCCACCATCCATAAATAAGCCTTGCTGGCTAGCAACAGTTGGCTCTTTTTTGCATTTGCAGTTATTGCAGTGTATAAGGCTGGACCCAGACATTACAGATTCTGCTGAAAACTAGTTTGTTAGGCTAATGGTAAAAAAAATCCTTTTTTTTTTTTACATGTTACAATACATAATAGGAAAATCTTTTTTAATGCAGGAAACAAATATGAAAATGAGAATTTAAACTGATTAAAATGCAGGTTTTAATGTGTCTATGAGTTATTACTGCAACTCCTGCTGAAATCAATAGCAAGATTTAGCCCTAACTATCTACAACATTCGTGTTTGTTCAGATGCTGAAGTGGAGCTGTGCCTATTGCAAATTGTTCTTTTATGCTTTGAAATCCAAGAAGATAAACTCTGTGACACAGAATAATATATGAATGTATCTTTTTTAGTTGTTGGGGGGCTTCAAAGCAGCACGATACTGTGCTGTCTAATCTTGAAATTCTTGTTTGAATGAAAGCTATTTTGCCCTTTGAAAGATGTGCTCTTTTTAAAAGCACAGAAAAGGACCACAGCCATGATCTTATGCGTACACACACATATTTATATGTGTGCCTATGTTTGTGTACATATGAGAAGAATCGAATACCATAACAAAGAGGTAATTTTAATACTCTTTAACTTTTCATTATATAAAAAATCCAATATCATAATAATTAGTGTCATCTCTCTTTTTAAGATAAGATCTCACTATTTTACAGTGCTGAGTTCCTTTCTGGCAATTGCCTGTCATTTCAAGGAGATGAGAGTTTCTATCAAACTTACTCTTTAAAATGTGGTAACTAGTGTGCAATCTCTGTCTCAGATGTAACAAGTCTGACAATTAGGCTGTGGTACATTATGTGGAAAGGTTGGTGGAGAAAAGGTGAACTTGTCTTGGTCTGCATCTGCAAAAGCTGAACCCTTGCATGTTGATAGAGTGATCTTACAGCCAGGAAGAGGAAAGTATGCAGTGCTCCTGTAACACACTCATGCCTAGCCCTTTGAAGGACCTTAGAGCCCAAAACATAATAAATGGCATCATTTAATAGAGAATGTACAACACATTTTTCTGTCAAATGTCACTTCAGCATTTAGAAACTCAGACATGCCAGCCCCAGGTCAGATGGATGGTCTATCTTGTCTGGTTACTCTGAGAAAGCACAAAAAGTCAGTGAAGCAAAACCACCTATATCTGGAGAAGTCCCTCCTTGTGATTCCTAAAGACCTTTCGCATTTTTATGTGTTTGCTCCCATTCCTTCCAAGATCCTCTGTATGTGCTGGCTCCAGCTGCTTCCTGAAGATAGACCAGAGTAGATCCTGTGGATAGGACTGAAAGGTGACAGCCTGTGCTGGCATGCATCCTGGAGTCGAGGGCTCCTTCTGTGTGACATGTTCTAGGAACCCAGGCATGGCCAGCAGATTTGACTCAAATTGACATTTTCAAGTAGGCTGTTGGGAGGTGATGCAGTCAGCAGCAGAGTAGTCCTGATGTTAGGGCCTTGGCTGGAGAGCAGGATGTGCTGGGCTGACAGCAGCTACAGGTTCTTCTGGTTCACCCTATTGAAACAGCAAGTATTGTCTTTGTCTGTGGGAATGTGTGGTCCCCCCCATATCTCAGTTTATTCTTGGTCACCCTTGGTGATAAGTTCCACGGGCTACTTATGTACTTTTCTATCTGCAATATATTTATGGTATATTCCTAAATTTGTCATTGAATATCACTTGGTTCCTCTTTTAGGGACGACAAATAAGAAACTTTAATTCTTTGCTCCTATGCTTCTTTTTTTTTTTTTTTTCCAATACACGCATCTAGTCCTTTTTGTAAGACTCCTCCAGTCTATTGAATTCAGTACCAGACTCCAAACAATGTAAACTAAGTGAACTTTGAGGAATGATTAGTAGAGAATATTGTGAATAAAGGCTGCACATCAACTTAAGACACCCACAGAAGTTTTTGTAAAACTAAGCACGAACATAAAGGACAAGTTCCTTCTCCTTTTTTTTTCTTCTCCACCTCCACTATTGAGAACTTAGGGAGGAATGAGAATCATTGAACAGCCAAAACCACCGAACACTGTTTCAGCTCAGAATATCACCTACTGCCTGTGAAATTCTCTCTCAAATAAGCTTCATTTCTGAATCACCAGTTGGGAAGAAGCCAAAGTGATAGAATTTAGCTCTAATGTTTAACTAAAATACCTCTCTACGTTCAAATAGTGAGAAACAGCAATATTTATGTCCTTAATAGAGCAGTATGTAACACATATACTAAATGAAAAGCAACATTTTGTTAAGAAAAAGAAAGAAAGAAAAAAAAAAAAAGAGTTTGTGCTTAGGATAGGCTTTGGTTTCATGACCAGAACTGAGATTTCTGCCTCCCTCTGCCCCTGATTTGGCTAGCTTCTTATGCTCAGTTGTTTCTCATCTCCATGTCTCAGTTCCTCAGCCTACCCATCTCAGGCTGGCAGTGTGTGCTGTGGCAGAGTGTGGGAGATTCAACATGTGTGTGTATAAATAAAGTCAGACTTTGACATTGAGCTGCCATAAAATAGTGTACACATTATTTGAATGGCCTGAACAATTTCAAATCTTCAGGTGTTGAGTTTGAGGAAAGCAAACCACCAGGTTCTCACTGAACTTCTTAATTATTTGGAGTTTCTTTTTTTTCTGAGTTCCAAGGTTTTAAGGTGTGTTTTCTTATTTTGTGGCCCTCTCCTTGATGGCGAAGATTGGAAAAATACTTAAGAAAATCTGTGTTACCCGCAGATTTAGTTAAAGGTGTAAGATGAAGCCCATATATCATAACAAATTGTGAGAATTTTGCAAACTGTGTAGTAGAGTAGGAATTAAAAGAGCAGTGGCATTAAGAGAACAATTATGAACAAACATACACTTGCTTTTCAGATGGCTTACCAACACTTAAAACTTGTCATGAGGAAGGCGATGAGTATAACCTAGATAAAGTCTGCACAGTGATTTTAAGAAAAGTGCTATTTAACTTTTAGTCTTTATTATTTCATTATGAAGCCCTCCAAATCTCATCTAGTTTGAGGATGCATTACAAAGCCCAAATTCACCCTAGCTTCAGTGAAAGGTTTATGTACTTTTCAAGTACTAATTGGTAATTTGCATTTAGCAAATAATAGACACTTTGTTAAGATCATGCTCTAAATACAATTAAGACTAAATCACAGGAATTAAAATTTGAAAGATATTTAGGTTATTCTTTTCTATGTGTGTCTTTTGATTGCACTCAACTAAACTAAATCTTTCCTTCATATTTCTCATTTGATGGAAATTTCAGCAAATATGCTTTAGAAAAAGAGAAAAAAAATTAAAATATTATTCCTGGGGTCTTAAAGTTGACAAGTGAAACAGAGGCATTCTTGCCAGTTCTGCCTCTGGTGGCAGGTTTCTTCCAGCATCTAGTGAGATCTCTGGATATGGGACAGGCCAGCCTTGCTGACGGTAGTGTCACAAGCCAGGGATACATATTCTTCACATTGCCTTGACTCACTAAGTCCTTGTGAGTCCTAATACTGCCATTTTTAAATATCTTTATTTAAGAATTCAGTAATGCGTCTTGCCTCATCTCGTTGGGAAAAGAACAAGAAAAAAATTAAAAGAGAGGAAAAGCCTTTGTCAGCTAAAATGTCTGAGTTTAGTAGACTCTGAGGCCACAACCGACCATTTGGAGGAGCTAGCCTGACCTTTTGCATAATACAAAGCAAAAAACCTCCACAAGTAATTTCTGCATTAGGCCTAATATTTTGCTTGAACTGCACCACTCTCATTAGTGGTGTTCCTTCCTAATCTTTATAAGAAATGCCTTTATACTAATAATGTTATTTATATAGATTGTAAATCATCAGTATTTAGAGCGATATAAAATATGGTGTCAGTTTTGAACAATTTATAGTCTAACATTTCTTTGCCATGATGTCTGACATTCTCTGGACTCTTTTCTGCAGTGTAGTACTTTTTATTTAATGAATAACATTTGGCAACAGACTGTCTCAATTTTTCCTCATTTTCCTCATTTTTCTTGCTCTTTTTTCTTCCTTTTCCAAACTGTCTGGATTCATCTAGCTGATTTTTTTTTCGGGGAGGGGGGTGTTTTTGTTCATTTTTACAATTTCTTTTTTTTATTATTTTATTTTATTTTATTTTTAGTATATCTGTATAAATTTGTATTATTTATAGGCTGTTTACTTCTTCTTTAACTTTTCAAATTATCCTTTCTCTTTTAATAAGATTCACCTGGGACAGTGAACCAAAGAAGTCTGAAGTCTTTCACTGAAAAAGAGAAGAAAAGCTGAGCATTAATTCACCGGGCAGATTTCCTGGAGCTTGTCCAGTTCTAGCCTAAATTATCTTCATGAGACTATTGTTAGCAGTTGCACTGTTGCATTATGTATGATTCTTGACTGCTTCTAGTATGAGCAAGCCACACAGTGTTTGGTTAGTGGCTTTCAATTTTATGCTAAGCTGTACAATTTGTTGGTGTTATTTAGGTTAATATGCTATTATTTTGCATATTTATAGTTCTTCCATTACATTTTTATTAATAGTGATGTCATGTCTGGTAGCAAGGATCAATAAGGCTTCTAGTGTGTAATGTTTACATATTTATATTATTACAGTATAATAAGTCTCTTAGGCAGCTCCCTGCATTGGAATCACTTTGTAGATGTGTCTTTCAGGTAATTGCTTGCTGACAGTGGCTGCTTGAAAGTGTGCTTGAAAGCAGTGATACACTGTGCTGAGATGAGATGAGATCTAGCCAGGCACTATTGTACAGGCATCAGAACAGGCAATCTTTCTTCAGTGTCTGTATCAGAAAATAAATGGTGATATAATACATCCATTTCCACTTCTCTTTTACCTAGTGTGTTGCTTTTGCCCTTCCACAAGTGGTATTTTCTTTAGCATTATTCTGAAGAGCATTTCTGCACTCTCTCTCTCAGTCATCCCTTCTAGAGAACTATATTGAGCTTGCAGATGTGTACAGCACTTCTTGGAGGAAAAAAAATCAGGCTCTTCCATATAAAATTTCCCTTTCTACTCCCCAGATGCTTTGTTTACTTCCCTTTGCACTGGCAGAAGGTTTATTTACCTGGTGTTCTATACTTCAAAACAGCATAAATACCAAGAAGAAAATAAATGTTGTCCCTGCTAGTGAGCAAACCACTTGCAGGCTCCTTTAGCACACCAGAAGGCTCATCAGTGACCCCGACCCAGCAGCTGAAGCAAGGGGAACACGCCTGCAGCTGGCTGGTCTGACCAAGACCCTTTGGGCAGAAAGGTTTGCTTTACACTCTCCCACTATGCTGCTGCTTCTTGCTAATAAAAGTGATCACTGTAGTGTGAATGAGTTTCACTGACTAATTATATAGAGCTAGACTGCATCCTGCTAATTCCTTAATGAGTGCAAGGAGCACTCTGTCTCTCCTCTTCGTCTGCCTGGATGTTTGTGCAGGAGCAAGTAAACGTGCAGTGGTGCATCCGAGTGTGTGGAGACTTTTCCTGCAGTGCTGGCTAGCTGAAAGTGGCTGGGAAAAGTTGGAGTCACCTCTTCTTCAATGGTTCTCTAGCCTGCCCTCTCCCAACAGTCACATCCTGACCCTCCTGACCCAAAGTAGAGCTTCCCGAATGAGAGTCCAGCAGGAAGGCTCTTTCAAGTTGTGGAGAGGATACCCACTGATACCCTGTGAAGTCTGGACAGTGTCCAAAGTTCACACAAGGTAGGTGACTGGCATTGTCAATCAGAAAGCAAGGGGGTATCACAGGAAGAGGATTGAGGTTGTTAAAAAGCTCAAAAAAACCGCCCACTTGAATGTGATTGAAAAAGAGGAAAAGGAAAAAATATGCTTTTTATTTAATACTACAGAATAAGAAAAAAGCCAGTAAGGATAACATTTCACAAAATTTCACTCTTGTTTTACTTCCAAAGGCAACTTGGTGGCTTACAACAGGCTTCTGTTCCTCTGTGAAAAATGTAACAGTTTCGTGATTTTTTTTACCTCAAGGGAAGAAATGTTATATAGCATGTTCTTACTAAGACTCCAGAATAGGGGTGAAAAGCTGGAACATGGACAATTTATCTAAACAGATAAATTCTCCTCTTTTTCACTCATCTTTCCTAAAGTGTTTCCCCTTATTACACTTAAATTTAATATATCACAGCTTGAAAATTATGAGAATAAAAAATAACTTTTCCCCTTTGTGATTTTAAGCACTTAGGGCTAGCAGTTTCTAGACTTCCCCTATTGCCAGAAATTACTTTTGCCATTCTTTCGTAAAGGTAGTAACGAATTTTTCTTCATGAAAGACATGTCATAGCACAGCAGAGCTTGAACTTAGTTTGGTGATCTGGCCTATGGCAAACAGTGACTGACACAAAAGCAGATCAAAAAACATCCACCACCAGCACAACTCTATCAAGAATTATACCTACAGATACATCAAGGTCTCCTGGGGCAATAAACTAGGCACACACACACACACACCTGCTCTCTCTCTCCTTTACCCTTCTTCCTCCTAAAAATCATCCTTGAATCAGAGTCGTGCCTTCTTGCAGGGACTTGCAGGAAGCCAGTGGTTCAGAAAATCTCCAACAGGCCTGGGTGCACATCCTCATCTAATGGATGCTACTTCTGTGTCTGAGGTTTCTTTTCAATTTTGATTTAAATAACAATCAAATTTGCACATTGATTTGAATGCTTGTAACTCTAGAGGGAAAAGCAGAGCACAAGTAAACTATTGCTGCAGGCTTTTTTTTAATGATGCATTAGTAATGAGTCATACACTAGTAACTACTGCAAAGATATAAAATCTCAGGAATGTAAACTTGCATAGAGCTGTCTATTCACAAACTGGTTTTGGGTCTAACCTTCATTCCTCCGTTTCATTCCTGGAAAAGACAATGCAGGTTGTAGTCATCTGGTTCCCTTGTTTCAAATGGCGTTGACAGTTGCTAGTCCCCAGGATTTAGGCTAGGCCTTTGACTCTTCCCCATGGCATTTTAAAACAACACAGTTCCTTCAGTTTGGTGTGGACACTCATGTTTACATTATTTATTATTAGAAAATGAGATTTGTGTTTATGGCATTAACCTATGGTTTATCTGCCATTCCCCACCAATGTAATTTCAGGGGGCTGTGCACATATTGTTCATGGAATGCTGTGGTTTCCTTGAGGCTACAAATACATAAAAACAGGCTACAAATTTTTAGCACTATTCGGTGCTGCTGAAGAGCAAAGCAGTTTATAATTTTTCTCTGCAACTTTCTGCTTTCAAGTCCTTAACTCTTGGTTTGTTTTTCTGTTGATAGTGTTATTCAGGTAGCACAGCACCTAGTAATCATACCATTGTCCCAAATATGAGAATGTACAGAGAAGCAGATCACATTTGAATCCTTGTGAATCTGATCTTGAGTTTTAGCTTCATAAGGACTGCCAAAGCTGCATCTTGTTTGCTCTTTTGGTGAAGTTGCCAATGCCATAGACCATATGAACCCTAAAGTCATATGAAGACCCTGAATAAAGAATATTCTCCCAGTACCTTATCATGTGTATGTTTGAAGTCTCTGTTTAAACATTTGCAGTACATATCTCTATTATGACTAGTATGCTCCACTGACAGAATACCAGCATGTAAGCAGCCAAGACATACATAAGGGGATGAAAATAATACATATTATTTTGCATTCAAATGGTCAACGAGAAAGCAAAAAGCCTTAGATTGTGAACAGGTCTCTATGGCTCAGAAGTATGCTTGCCATGCCCAGGAGATGAGTACAAGTAAGCAGAGGCATGAGAGGCACATACAGACCCAGTTTCTTATTCTTATGAGGCCAAATGTCATTCTTTTGTATTGAAATGCTGAGACTGGCTATAAAAACAGCAGACATTGATTCTGTTCTTATTTTGTTTACAGACCATAAGAGAAGCTTATGAAAATGTCAAGTTCAGACCACTGAAAAATGAAATCCTGTCTTCATTCTTATTTTGGTCTCAATCATACACTTTTACTTGGTCTATATCTCCATTTGTATGGAAATTTCTCTCCTCATAGTGCCAAAGAATGGAATTCAAAATAAAAACAATGTCTAGAATACTGTTTAAAAACTCATCCTAATTGAAACTCACAGATAGAAATCTAGGTACCTTATTCTAAAAAATTCAGTTTCCATGTCTGATTCTCCTGTCGTTTGGATCTATTTTGCTTTATCTCGGTGGTAGTGATTAGGATATGACTGATGTTACAGAAATTGAAATACAGTCAGTCAAACACATACATACCCATCTTGGAAAGCCATTGTAGAAGCTGTGTGTTAAAATTAGGACCACAAGTACTGTGACATTTTTTGTGTGAGCAATTGGTAGACTGACCTTTTCTGAGTCTCAGGTTAGCCCATCACCTTCATCCTGCTTGTGAAACAGAGGTTCCTGTTAAAGTGTATTTATGAATGCCTTGAAATACTTACTTTTCTCATCCATCTTACTGTTGCCAAATCCTGCTGTACTCAGCTGTCCATCACAATCACTGCACGCTGGTATCTCAGTGTAATTTTGGAACCTGTATTCCCAAAGGCTTATCCTCTTGGGCCTCCAAAGCTGTACTGGAAAGGATATACTGCAGTCTGCACCACAGTGTTAAGACAGCTTACTAATGTCCCATTTATCCTAATTAAGGCCCCCATAGTGATTATTTTCACACTGGGATAGTTGGATAAAATTACAAATTTGTTTTCGGAGACAAGTCCTGGCTTAGTCTACTACTCTAAGTCTTGCTGTTAAGCTGCTCATCTTCAAATTCTTACTTTGTTACCTGTAAAAATATTACAAAGAGTTGATTATTTTTGATACTGTAAACACATAAATACCATACACTACATATATAGGCACATCTATATATTTACCATATCTATTATACATAGAACATTCATAGTTTCTGGTTCAAGTGGCTGTTTGCGACATGGTCAAGAATTTGGTTGAAAGCAAAACAAGACAAAATCCTGAGGGATATAATTTCATCCTATTGTTCCAGAAACACTTCAAGAATATAATTCCTGATATATTTTTTTTTATTTGGGGGTGGGTTGAAGTGAGGTATTTTACTGTATTATATGCAATGAAATGCCACCTGATTTATCAGTAGCAGTAGTAGTAACACAAAAGGGGCCCTAGTATTTCACAGGAAGATATTTAACAAAAATATTGAGCATAATAGGAGGAGAAAATCTTATGAATTTCATAGAGCTTTGGTGGGTTTTTTGGTTTTTTTGGGTTTTGTTTTTTTTGTTTTGTTTTAACAGGATCAACATGTATTAAGCTACCTTTTTGATTTTAGAGAAACAAAGGCAATTTCTGATGGATGTCACAGTGGTGTATGACTAAAACATCCTGCATGGGTGCTGAACTTTCCCCTCACCTTTCTCAATCACCAGAAAACAAATTGGGAAAGTGGAAGTAGCAAGGTCAGGTCAGGTGAACATGTACTTAAACATTTCATAAGGTGCAGTGAGCAGAGCAGTGATCTGCTCTCATGTTCCATTAATTCAGAGACAGCTGTCATTTATCTTTCTATGGAAGCTAGAGGTTGAAATGCTTGACTCAACATATCAAGCCTCATATGGAAAGATCAGACCAGTGTGGGCCTAAAAGTGAGTTACTGTGCAAAGAGCTTTCATAATTCCCCTCTGATGTTTAACAGAGAACTCTGAACACTTTTCTGCAAATACAAACTGCCCAGCTACTGTAAAAAAGTCCAAGATTGCATGGGGTATTAACTACATAATTTCTATTAGAGACTATACAAATGCTATGGCTAAATCCTTGTGAAGCTTCTTAAATGCTTTAGAGCTACATGTCCACAAAAGAGTCTTAAAGAGCTTTTGAAATGCAGGTAGGTAGGCGAAAAGTTAAATAACTGGGGAAGTGCTGCTTTTGCCTCTGGAAAAACTGACTGCAAGATGACAACTCTTACATACCTGCTTCTTTAGTTGTCAAAGTATTAGAATCTGCAAGTCAATTTGGTGGGAAATATTAAAAAAGATAAAAGAGAACAGAATCAAAAAACAATTTCAGTAAAGACTCACTCAATAGTGCTGTAGATCCAAGAAATAAGTGTTTTCTTCAAAAACCAAAGTGTCTGTGTGGGGGTTGACAGCAAGATGCTAAAGCAAACCTCTAAAAATCACGTTTAATACAAGAAACTACACCATATGAAGTAGAAATGGCAGACAAAATCAGCACAGCCTGCTGCTGACTCAAGAAAGGTCTTAGAGGTGGCAAGGGCTTTAGCAGTATCAGCTTGTGCTTGTACAACTAGGTCTCTTACCCCTTCCCCATTTGAGACTGAAAAAAACATCTCTCACCACTTAGATGGGACTGTTCATGGGACTATTCAAGGCAGGTTCTCCTTGCTTCTGGATACTCAAACTTCAGAAGTTACAGTGCTATGAAGATATTATCTCACTGACACCTCCCCCTTCTAGTTACTGTGGTTTGCATCTTACCTTTCCTCATGTGTACAAACAGATGATATTAACGGCTTGGCAAAGAGGTGTTGAGAAGATATTTTTCTGCCTTTGTACAATTTATGTACAATACCACACAGACCAAAGCAACAACCTGTGTTTCATAGAGGAGAGCTCCAGGGACCATCTGGTTTGATATGATTTTGGGAAACACGACTCTAAATTTAAAGTTGTTCACAGTAATCTGTAGTGACAGAGAAAATAGACAAGTTCAGACTTTCATTGGTCAGATAGAGGCTATGAAGTTTTGGTCCTAACTGCTTCTGATCACGATTCACATTTTGTCCAGCCTGGTGTGGGTTGTCTCTTCTAGGCGTGTCATCTTGGTGAAGGTCCAAATTTGAATTTGCAGTTTCTGCCTCCTGAACTTAAAAGTTCCCAAGGTCTATATATTTTCATCCAAGTCCTAGCTCTGTCAGGAGAGTAGCAGCAGCAGAAATTGTTGACATACTCTCAGTTCAGCTTCTCACGACATCTAGAAACTTATTCGTGTAGCAGAAAAATTTCTGTGCTTGTCATTGCCTAAATGTTGTTGTGTGATTTTTTTTAACTTTGCTTGAGTGTAATTATTTTTGCATCTGAAAAATATAGAGGCAAAACATTTTCCCCTTGATAAAAAAAATTCATTTAAAATATTATCCTGCCAAAGAAAGAAAAAAATGAAAGTTGAAAACCAAAGAAAAGCTTCTGTATCAAGAATTGTCTTTGACTGCAATAAAGAAAAGTGGTTTTAATTGGGTCAAGATGCCTTTTTTTTTTTTTTTTAATTTTCTTTTTCCTAGGTCGCATAGTAACTGTTAATAGTTTGGTTTGCTTTCTGGGATATTCTTCCCCTTCAGGTTCTGATGAGTGGTTTTTAAGAATTTTGAAACACATTGTTTCAAAATACTAGGGACATCCAGTGCTGTGGGAGAAATCTCCTGTGACTCTTGTAAGATGTCAAGGAGGTCTAAGAGAGCTTCATTATACTCCTAGGAAAAAAACTCGCCTGTACGATTGAATATCACATTCTTTGAGGAATGTGT
Source organism: Cettia cetti (assembly GCA_013401135.1). Lineage (NCBI taxonomy): Eukaryota > Metazoa > Chordata > Aves > Passeriformes > Sylviidae > Cettia > Cettia cetti. The sequence continues at coordinate 12,652 of VZUI01073710.1, forward strand.
CTTACTGGGCTATTTTGATGTTGCTTAGTGAAATGCAATGTTACTTGAAGCAAGCAAGATTAGTGAATCTGCCCATAGCAGCTATTTTCCTTCAGCTACAAACCTCCTTTGTCCTGACTTTATGAATGGTTTTCAGGTAGGAAAATAATAGAAGATGATGAGAGGAAGGGGAGGGGAGAGGAGCCTCATTTTCCCTTGGCTCTACAGCTCAGATGTAAATGCTATTCTTCTACTCACACAAAAGAAAGGAATATGTCCTTGTGTATTTCAGACACAGGCAGCACCCCTGCAGCAATTAAAGGAGAAACAAGAGAGGCTCTTTGTGTTCATTTCCATGACTCAGCCCTGTGGGGCTGCAGCACAGTGCCCTCGTGTGTTTGAGAGTTTGGGGGTCCTGGCAGCAGGCACAGTGCCTGGAATGAGCTGCCTGAGTGCCCTTCCAAGAGGTCTGTGCCTCTGCATGACAGCAGTGCCTCAGTGGAGTCACTGAATCTGTCTCTCCGAGGGTTGATGCTCTCCAAGCAGCTGCCATTGGAGGTGTGTGGCTTTTTTTGCTCTGTTCAGCAATTCTGAGTTCACTTGAAACATGCCTCTGCAAAACAAACTTGGCTCTGCTTTAGACATCGCTCCAGTTAAGGAGTCAGTGTTGCAGTTTGAAGTGCTGAGCCAACCTGGTGTTTTAATTCAAATTTCATCTGAGCTTTCTTTGATCCCTCTCTTCTTAAGAAAAATAATCACCATCTTTAGGACTTCTCTACTCTTCTCGAGAATTTAGATCAAGGCTAGGGAGACAACAGTTATCTTGAATAGACGTAAAAGCAAAATGGTGAAAAATGTAGATTTTCTTGGAACAATCTTAAGCCCTTTATCTAAGCTAAGGTCAAGATATCTAAATTAATGTGCTACAGAGTTCCCCATGCTATTGTATGCATTCCTTAGATCTTTCTTAGGCTCACTGCATAGAAGAAATGAGGAGCTTCCCACCTCCCCTGTGAGCGGGAAGGGATTGCAGTGAGTAGAAAGTTACCAAGTGTTAACAGCCAAGCTGATGCAGAGGAGGTGGCATGCATCCTACTTGGCAAGGAAGGAGCATATTGTGCCCTTCCTGTTCTAGGGGAGAAGTAACTCCTTCCCAACTATATTTGTTGGATAGTAGCAGGACCTTTACCTGGAGATATAATCTGTTCCTTAGGGCTTCTACTGAGTTCAATTAGAGATGGGCTGTTGCCTTTTTCTTACTGTTTTTCTACCACAAGCGCAAAATAATGATCAAAGATTTACCTTTAGACTGGAGTTTTGACAAAATTCTCATACTCACCTTGAGTAAAATAGGGCTGGCAAATTATCACAGGATATGCCCAATAGCTTTGAAATATTTATAATCATAATAATGTGACCTTGCCCTCCCGTCCCCCATACTTATCTATTTTTCTCACTACAAGAACATTTATTTTTGTTTCAGATTTTTCAGGTTTAAAGAAATTACTAATTTATATAGGGCATGCTCAGAGGCTTAGCATAATCATTCCCAGAGTAACATGATTGTCTCTATTAGCATAATTTTGCCCTTACTCATTACATGATTCATATTCTTACCATTTTTTTAGGAGTCACAATTCCCTACTTTATTAGATTTGTCTTTTCTGAAGAATTGTTCTAATTTTTTAATCATTCCTTATTTTTCAATTTAACCTTCAGATGTGACATGGGAAATTGTCTTCCTTTCTGAGTAACTTGCCCTAGCTGAAACTGTGACCTGAGTCACAATAAGTTATTTGAGGAGAAACTACAACTAAAGCCTATGGTTCTCAGAAGCTGTGACCACATTTACCTTTCATTTTTGGTTCCTAAGACATAGAATTGCATTCTGATCTTTAATCTCTGCACTTTCACTGTTTCCTTCTACTTGTTAAAGGATCCTATCCCCCCTACACCTTCCTAACGGAATCAGAAAATATATATTGTTCCAGTTTCAGATTCTGCAATGTGGGTGAGGGCATACAGACCTAAACAGAAGCTGAATGGACCATTCAGCAGACAGCAGTTTCATGTGTCCAACTGCCTACACACAGAAACCCAACAGGGCTTAACTGACACAAACTGTGATAGGTTTCTTCAGGCTGGAAGAGTTTACCATATCTTATTTTAGAACAGCTGCTATATAACTCTTGGTCATATGGCAGCTTTTAAAAAACTTCTACTGTTGGGGAAGAAAACACCCATCACGTAAAAGTTTTATAGATAAAAATGTTTAAAATAATAAATATATATTATTCTTAAAAATTATTTGAGGATGATTTCTCCAAAGGAAGTGTCATTATTTGGATGCCATTGGAGATCCTGTATCCCAATAAACCAAGTTAAACAATAAGATTTGTTTCCTACACACAGGACTTGTTAATTAAGGAAGGAGGAAGGAGATGGTGGAAATGCAAAGCTGTAGTATTTCACTGTTTCTTACTTGCAGAGAACTGATCCCAGGAAAATAATGCCCCATTTTCTATATTTCATGTGCAAAATACTATTATGTTTGCAGTTTTGTGTCAGCCAAATACAATTGAACTCCATTTCTCCAGTGCTAGCATTTCTGTGTGTTGCTCAAGTTTTTACACGGGTAGAGACACGACAGAGTTCTCGTTGTTCTGGTCAGAACACTTTATGTTTTCTGGTAGTCCCCTGGTTGGGAGAAGGGGCTGGGAGCAGTCTGTATTTCTTTGCTCAGTGAAACTCCTCAAGTGTGTTTTTTTGGTCAGAATCACAGGCCGATTTGAACATGGTCTGGACTGGCCTCTGCTTGGTTTCAGGAAGTTCTCATTTCTACTCACTGCTGCTGAATGACTGACAACACTAAATTACAAGGAGAGAATGAAGTTTCATAGTGCCTAACTTCAGATATCTAAATTAGGTTGGAACTATGTACTCCACAGAAAGCGATTTCCTCATATTAAACTCTGGATTAACTAACTAAAAGGAATAGACTTAGGTGGAGTGACTACTGCCAAAGCAATCAATACGTCTGCCTCAACTGTTGAAAGTCCAAATGGTTCCACTGGAGCCAAAGAATCCTCACTCCATCTTCACCATTGCAAAATTCCTTGTGTCCCTATGTTCAACATGTTCAAAAAAGCAAAAAAATATACCTAGAGGGGCAAGAAGTGGCTTTTATCAGAAAGGGTGATGTTTATTCCAATTCAGCATGGAAAATTGCTGTGCAGATGTCTTTGAACAGTTGGGCTTGAAGCTTGAAGCTGTTTCATCATCCAGCCATTTACTTTTTTTTTTTTTTCTCAGAACTTTTTGAAGTCTGTGAATGTATAATTTATGATGCTTCCTTCTGTCTTGTGACAATGAATGCCAATGGGTTTCTTGAAGGAAAAGCTTATCCTTTGAGAAGCACCTAACTGAAGAGCTCACTTAAACCATAGTAATTCTCCATTCTGCTTTCAGGATCCACAAACTTAAGCACATAGAGCACATGCACAGATTTTCCTGAGAGTGACATTTTGGTGAAATACAATCTTAGTGAATCTTCTGGTCTCTCTTTGAGTCCTTAAACTATATCAACTACTTTTTCCTGGCAATACAATTCTGCTCACACTGGCTACTATTCTTACCCATCAGAGATGACAGGGTCCATATGCTGCAGCTGGGGCATTAATGCCTGGTTTTGCTTAATTTCTTCGTGCCACCAGCACAGGTATCATTCTGTAAAATCTTTCCAGAATCGTCAGAGAATCCTTTCCATGTGAAAAACACAGGTAAGAATGTCCTTATATACTGATGTGGCTTAGAGCACCCTGATCTCATGCAAGATATTTGTGCCCATGGCATGGGGTGGTTGGACTGGATGGTGTTCAGACTTCCCTTCCACCCCTTCCGTATTGTTATGTGATTTTGTGATCCTTCTTTTGTGCATCTTTGAGAAGTACATGGCTTAATCTTTCCTATCCCAACACATAACATTGCTGTACACAGCAATTAAGGTCTCTCCATTATTCAAGCTGGACCAACCAAGGTTTCCTAGACTCTCTTTGCACACTTTTTTTTTTTAATTTATTTTCTTACTATTATATGCAAAGGTTTTGTCATTATATAAAAATCAGCACATGTAATATTCTTATTCTTGATTATTACTGTCTTTGATGTGAAGCCCCCCCCCCGTGTAAATAATAATACACTGTAACATTTCACAGAAATATAGAAAAAGAATTGGGTAAAGTTGAAAAGTGCATGAGAAAAAGCTTATTTTAGTTTATGGGGTTTTGTGATTTGGGGGTTTTTCACACCTCTGTTGTAATAACATTGCCATCTCCAGGATGAGATATATTTGAGATCATTGGATGAAAAACACTCAGTTGCTGCAATGACCTCTTGCCAGCATAATGAAGAAAATTTTAGTTTTTTCCTATATTATTATAATAATTATTTTAGAGAGGGAGAAAGAGACAGAGAGAGAAATAACTGGACTCCTGAAAGGCTTCCTCTACTCTCACAAACTGAAAATCTCTTATTTCTTTACTATGACAAGTGCACTTTAAAGAAACAAGAGAGACCATGAGATCCTTTGCCATCCATTTAGCTATGAACAAGTCCCATGACAAATGAGTACCCTAAGGAGACTCTGGAGTTAGTCACCAGAGTTCCCCACTGCAACTTCTCTGATGACTTCACTTTTACTTTTGCATGTCAGGACTATAACGCCAGAGTGGCTGAATAAAGAACACAACAAATCCTTTACTCCCCATACATACTGAGACAAGGTCTGCTGTAACTGTGTTATGTATGAGCTATGATTTCCTTGTGCAATGCCAAGCTGCTTCATTGGACTCCAGGCCTCTTATCTCCACAGTGGGAGTAACCCCTTTCTGGTCAGTGAAACAAATGGGCAAAATTCAACCGACATACAAGTGAGTTTTTGCAGTGTCGGGGCCTGACTCTGTGCTACTTGCAAGGAAGCACTTGCTGACAAAGGTACAGCTCATCTGACACCTGAATAGGTCAAGGATAAGAAATGCTGTTAGTTGGGTACATTTTGATCACTACCACAGGCACAGGAAAATGTACATTGTTATGTTATTGTACACGTGTTGATTGTAAGCTATCAAACACAGAATTACACATTCATCAGGAAAATGGAGATTGCCAAACTGGAACAAGTCAGATGTTTTGTGCCCATCTCTTGTGTACATTAGTACCAATCGCTTTGGAGGAAAGCAAAACTAAGCTTGCAGAACTGTTGTGCCATACATTGTTCCAGAAAATGTTCCCTCTTAGTGACCAGTATATAGCTGGATTATGTCTTGAAACATGGGGGAAATAAATACTAGAAAGCTGAATTTCGTCTTAAAAGTGCGGATTTGAGTAGTGGGCATCTTTGCTGCATTTGTATAGCCTTTCCTGAGTCCTGTAATCTGCCTTGATTTTGCAACATACTGCTAATAAATAATGTGGAGGCAGCAGAAGGATGCCCTCATTTTTTACCTAGGCAATGGAGCTGTATCAGTGAAAAGGTTTGATTCTCTGGAATCCATGGACTAATGGAGACAAATGGATTCTTCCAGAGAGGAACACATAGTGGAAGCACCGCTTTGACCACAGGTCTGACTCCTTCCATGGTGGAGTTGGTCTTTCTTTCTCTGCTGATTACACAGCCAGCAGAAGCACTGACCTGCTGCCTGAAGCTGTCATTCCCACAGGTGGCAATGACTTCCATAATGCAATATCCTTTCCCACTTTTCTAAGTGTGTGCATAAGAAACAGGGCCATAGTCTGAATTTTCACTTATCCACAAAGGGCCTTTGGGGAATGAGGAGAAAGGGTAGCAAGGTGAAAGGTAAAGTCTAAGAAACAACACCTGAAAGTGAAGACATTGTATTTATCTGACTTGACTGCTTACATTGCAACTCTGTTTCCCAGGTTTCAATAACGATCCCATATGGCCATGGCTGAACCATCTCATGCTACTTTTACTGACTTTTTAATATCTAACAAAATGCTTTGAATCAATATAGCCAATAAGGTGTCCTGGTGATGTTATATAAAGTAATGAATGATTAAATAAACCTAGAGCTAAAAATGGATTTCTTAAAGATTTTTAATCCTGTCCCCCTTCTATTGCTATATTTGTGCTGTTACACTTAGCTCAGCCAGTGGCTGTTTAAAAGTATGGTGTATGCAAGTCCATGTTACACTGATAGCTGGACCCACGTATGCTTGGCTTTGTGTATTGTCTCCATGTGATTAATTACAGCACAAAGTAGTTCTTCAGCTGAGATATCCACATATCCCTGTGGATAAACCTGGCCGGTTGTATACCTGCCTTAATCTGTTGAAAATGACTGCAGAAAATGTTAGGGGACTACCTTGGTACTGAGCCCATGGTATTTTGATTCATTTTAATAGCTGGATGTAGAAGGGTTGCTAAAGATGAGATAGGTACAGAAATAACATAAGCCAGTCTGGGGAACAGCCAGCATTTAACATTCCTTATCTATATGACAACATAATTGTTGGCGCTAACCTCAGATTCTGTCTCAAGTAGATCTATCAGCATTTTTCCAGGGGAAGTAGTCCTTGAAGTACTTGCACATCACTAGGGGTAGAACTGTTACAAGGTGATCAATGACATGCTCATAGATGCTTATATTAAGACTGATGAAAATGTGAAAATCCTGTCTGCAGCTCCTGAGGGTCTTGGAGGCAGACAGGGGGACCTCAAATCTAAAAAGATGTGAAGTTTACAGCAAACAGCTTTCCCCATCATGCTTGTTTTCATGTTTACTACAACAGATTAACATCTTCTTTCTCCATTCAGGGAAATTTGCTTGGTAAAGCCAACCCTTCTTGGTCATTTGGAAAAATGCTGTTTGGATGGGGAGTGCAGCCCTCCAGTTACATCAGAACCTCCACATTCTGTCTTTCTGAGTAGTTTTTGCTCAGTTTCAACAGCTGCCAACCTTCTTACAGTAAACTCCTTACAGTATCCAGTGCTTGATTGCCTGGTTTTCTGTTTCTACATGCATTGTACTTCAGGGGTAGCTGTAGAGAAATCCAAGGAGCCAAGAAAACCCCACATTTCTTTGAATATCTGCTCTGACATAATTGATGGTATGTAATCCTTTTTTCCTGAATTTCAGAACCCTCTGCTTTTATTGTCTTTTCCACTACTGCCACTTTCTTGGAGTCACTTGCCTAACCAGCCAGTTTCCTTGCCCTTTCTGTAGCACCAGATTCTCCAAGGTTATCCTTGTCATTCATAAAAGTGTGCCAAAGAAGGCACTGTCAATGTTTTTTCAGCATAAAAGGGGAAGCTCTCTATTGCCAAGCTTAGCCTACAGTCCAAAGGCACCTCACAAAAGCAGTCATAGATAGGTTCAGTGCCTTGTGTCTGTGGCCATTGAATTCCAACCGTTTCATTTCACCCTGTGTTCCTGTGCTCTCAAATCCCTCTACAGTACTTTGGATGGCATTGTCCATGAATACAATGGCTGCATTTATGTATTCCTTGCTGAAATATAAGTAGATTAGACTGAATCAGAACCATGCTGAGAAACATGGAAAAATATTAATTTTCAAGTGTACATGTGAAAGTTCTGCTCTGTACAGCATTTTATGATTCATTCAAAGAGATTTCCTTTTCCCTCACACAACACTTCATTCTCTAACTTCCCAAGTTGTTTGTCATCTTCTTGTTTTTCAGAAAATTTTCCTTTCTGAATTGCCATCAGGTTCATTACTAGCAGCTCAAGAATCCAACAGTGCTTGTGGAATTTGGCACTGAGATTTCTGCCTGAACCTTTGTTTTGTCTATGTTGCGTTTGCTGTTTTGAATGAAGTAAGTGCAGAGAAACAGCGCAAAGAGATTTTCTTAAAAGCTCCCTTTCTTTATAATTTTGAACCTTTCAACATTATGATTTTCTGTTATACAGAAAGGGAGGTACTGGGAAAAGTCCCATAAAGAATGTTGCTCCAATGACTGAAGATTTCTGCTCTTCAAATAGTCTTGCACTGCACTATGCTGCTTGCTCCAACAAATATAAATTCAAAGCTGTAGGACTAATTTCAAATATAATACTCTAGCAGAGTAAGTATCTACTAGAATTGTTCTACTTGCGAAATGAGGTGAAGAATGAATACCATTTGTCAAAGTCAGTAGATGGATTCAGTAACGGAACAAATTTGAGAAATTTGCAACTTCCAACTTGAATAAATGCCTTCACAGCACACCTTCTTCTTAAGTTATGATAATAGTAATGATGATTTTTTTACCCATTTTTCCTTTGAGTAACTGCCAAGAATCTTACTTCACTTTACTGGGGACAGCAGAGACTGTGTTCTGCAATTAAAAGTTAGGGAGTTTTTAATGAGAGCACCAAGGCTGATTCATAGTTCAAAGTTAGGCAGAAGGTTTCTTTTTCTTTTTTTTCTTTTATTTTTTTTTTAATCAAAAGCAGATCATTCATTTTTATCTCAGACAAAAATATGATAAAGGCTAATTCATTGGGCAGGAAGAAGGAATGTAGGGAGTTACTAATGAAATTTAACTAAAAAAAATTAGAGCTCTAATATTTTATTTCATTTCAGAAATGTAATAAATCTTATAAAAGGCCTTATACAATTTCTCCTTGAAGATACTGCAATGTGATAATGATGGCGTGCCCTTGCCAGCCAATTTCTTGATTTGTTCAGGTTATTCCAATAATATCTACATTTCATGGGAGAGTATTTACATTCAAATCTTCCCTGAGATTTGTCATGCCCTGTTGTCATCATGTTTTCTCCTGTGTCACCTTCAAGGACTGATAGGGCATGAAAATCTGCAGGAATAAACAGGACTTGAAATCCCCAGTGAAAGAAGCTGTGCCTCAGCCCTGTGGGGAACTGAGCTCCTTCACTCCCACTGATGTCATTAACACTCCAGGAGACTCAGCATTTTGGGATGGATGCTCAGTGCCTAAAAGAATCAGGATGTAATTGCCAATTTCAAGCTTATGTGCAGAACCATGTCTCAGGCCAGGACATGGGAAGGAAGAAACAAGCTGGCTGCAGAAAGTTTGTGCGGCGATTCACAAATATCACTGGTTGCTTTTGTAGGAAGAAGGTGTCCCTTCAGAGAGCAACTTTTTCATTTCTAAAGACTCTTGCCTCATAATAATACACTGAAAAAGAAGCACAGCTATTCTCCCAGAGACACTTATTCTCTTTAGCTAGCATGCTTGATTCCTAGAAATGGAAAGGCATACAGGGAATAAAAATGGCAGTATTTAATCAGATTAAATGGATATCTCATTAGTTATTCCACATAATTAGAATCTTTAGCAAACCAAAGGAATGGACCTCTGGTATAGCTTAGTTAAAATTGGGAGTTTGCTGCTGAGAGTGGGGCTAATAGGGAAATCTTAAAGACAGGTCTGGGACAGACCTGAGATGTTAAGAAGACAGTGATTTGAGATTATAGCTCAATGGATCCCCTAAAAAGGCATAAAAAATATAGGATCTGTCTTTACAGTCAAGGAGAGAGCAGTTTTTGTTCAGTAATTAACCAGACAGATCAGGTCAGAGACTGGCAAGATGCTTGAACAGTGGGGGGTTGTGGGATAGGTGTGTAGGTATGATAAGCTATGAAAGTGGACAAACAGTTCCCTGAAGGGTTGTTTTTTCTGAATATTTTATGTTTGGTTTATAGGTTGTTTTATGTTTCAGAGTCTTTAGAAATATTTTACTGTTGAAAGCAAAACCATTTCTGGGCATGTAGGATTTCCTTATTTCCATAAATAATCTTATAAATTTACCATGCTTTAGAGATAGCAATAGAATACAGAAGGAAGGAGTATGTGGTTAATTTGCATTTTCCATTTGTAATAGTGTAATGAATGTGCTAACTCTGTTTATATCTAATGGATGAAAAAATTGCCCCCCCCATCTATCACTGAGTGAGGATCTTCAGCATCAGTCCTCATTTCAGCTGTTCTGTGGCCCACATGTAACACTGGTCTCAGCCACAGCTCTCACTGGCATCACTACGCACATCATTGCATATTTGAGCATAACCTTACCTATGTGTGCATGGAGAATGCAAGTGCATTTTTATAGAATGTGGCAGAATCCAACAGGAAGTAATTGCATGGTCTTACGTGAAAGTGTGATAAGAAAGATATTGAGTAGGACCTTGTAATTTTTTCGTTCTCTGCTCTCTCTGTTTCCCTTCTGTTTCTCATAAACTGTGCTCTCTGCAAAGTGGCCGGTATGAGAAAAGAGGGACTCACTACTTTCTGGACAACACACCTCCTTATCCCAAGAAGAAAAAGATTGATGTTGTAATGTGATGTCAGTATCAAATATGAGCACACATAAAGGGGCATGGATACTCAAATTGCGTGCTGCTGTCTAAGCATGTACCTGGGCACTACGGCTGGTCTGTATTGCTCAGTGATGTGAGTCCTGGAGAAGAATTATGAACATTAAACCTACTGAAGTGCACATTTCCCTTTTTTCTAGACAGCTGGACTCAGTGTGGCTTGATCCAGAAGCATGCCAGAGTTCCTTGCAAAGAAAGGTGCTGCAGCTTCTGCTTTCTATCCAAGTGCTGGCCCCACTCCAGCCCCTGGGAACCAACACTGAGGGTGGGTGGGAGGCTGATCCACTTGAACCATACTCACTGCTTGATGCAGGTACCATACAAGATAGTATTTGAAAGTAACCTATGGTCCAAATTAGCAAATGCATATCCCTGGCACTTCACTGCTTGTCAAAAAATTCCCTCTGCTGGGTGTTTGCTCAGAGACAGAGCCAGTCTTTGCCAACTGGGCCATGTTACACATCCCAACATTAGTATATTTCTATTAAAACATATGTTATTTTGTTCAGTTATGACATTTTGCTTCATTCTTAGCCTGAAACGATATTTGAGATATCACCCTGATACTCCGTAATTATAAAGATATACCCCACGTATTGCACTGAAAAATTGTAAAAGCATACAGACTACTCAAGCATTCTATTCTTTGAGTACAGCATAGAGAATAATTATGGTTTCTCATATTCTCTGAGTAATTAATTTGAAGAATTTAATTATATTTTTCATATTAATTATTAATGTATTATTCACCCAACATAGTCAGTTCATAATTCATAGATGTATTATTCAAGTAATTTAGTTGATGAATTTCATAGTTTTGAATAAGTTATTCAATTTTTTTTAAATTATTCACTCAGCTCGAGGAATGTCTGTTGATGCTTGAATACCAGCCATAGTATGGTAACTTCTTTTTTGCAGGGTCCTGTGAACAGCTGATATTACATCCAAAAACTAGTAAAATACTGTCCAGTCCTTAAATGTTCTTTTATATAAGGTTACTTTACAAATAAATGGCAGTTTAATCTGATCAGCAAGTTCAAATTTGGGATGATTTTGCCTATTTATATTTTAAATTCAGTTTTATTACAGAATATTCTCATAAACTACAGACGTTATTTGCTACATTTCACCCTCATTTAAACTTAGATGGAACACAGTCCTTATATTTAACATTTCACTGATGCCAGAATTACACTGATGATGACATATCTGTCCGTTGGTCTATGTGTTTTGTCATTAGTTTTATGCTCAGATAATTCTGTCTATATCAGGAAACTTGTAACCATGGCAGAAGAGAATAAGAAACTGGGTTTCTACAGTATGCTGCCAGTTCATCTGGACAATTTAGCTTTATCTAAACAATAAGCCTACAAGTCACCTAGAAAATTTCCAGGGAAAAAAATATAATCACACTGGGAGAAGCACCTCTGGATGTGTATCAGGTAATCATTTTGTCCTGACAGAGGCCTAACACAAAGGATCCTTTATCAGATCTTTCCATATCTAGATTTAGTGATCGTATCACAAAACTGGGGTCCTTAATGCTGGTGGAAAACCTGGCAAGTTTGCACATATATATATGTGTTGAGTGTGTGTGTGTGTGTGTGTATGCCTCTGTGTAATTTTATATGGGTTTCTTTTAAGATAGAGTGCCTTGTATGTATGTATATAAAATAATGTATATATGTATATGTACATGTATATAAAATAATGGTCAGTTTGGGGAAATAAAAAAAAAAAAAAAAGTGAAAGGAAAGCCTTGAGTGAAATATATGTTATTCCTTATGTTTCTAGGTCCATTTTTCCTGCCAAATAAAGTGATTTCTATCATTTATTTTTATTTACAATGACACCTTTTCTTCTAAGAAAAGCTGGTCCTATATTCTAAAAGAGGTGCAATAACTTTAATTACATTCAAATGATTCTTGGAAACTTTTTAGTGGTAAATATGGCTGTCCTGGTTTAGGACAAATTAGGAGGAAAATCTCCACGAGGAGACAAACCTCCACTACCCCTTCCCCCCAACCCCGGGTTCGGGAAGGAACTCCTCGGAGGAAAAGTGGAAAAAACTGTTTATTAACAAATAAC
>VZUI01073713.1:0-18454 GCA_013401135.1 Cettia cetti
GGGGGGGAATAAAAAAAGGTTTAAGAAGCAAAACAGAATTTCGAAAGAGCAGAGCATGAATGCCAAATCACACAGGAGAAAGGGCCTTGCAGAGGTAGAATGGGAAGGGCTGGGAGGAAAGGGACAGGGAGAGGGGGGAAGCAGCTTCTGGAATGGCACAGAGGCTTAGAAAGCTAAAATGAAAACAAAAGGCCAAGGGGGAACATTGACATGGATATAAGGAAGAATGAATGGCTGTAAGGCATTTGAAGAATGCCTCTTACAGTCTCTGAACTGAGGATCCTTTTAAATTTGTTTGTTATGAATTTTACCCTCTGTCCTGTTTTGCTGTTTGGTAGGAGGCTGTTATGTGAGGCGTACAGCCCCCATTTCAGGGAGCTGCCATTATTCCCTGGGATTTCATGGATCTTGGCACTGCTCAATGTCTCCTTTCATTGTGCTGAGGAGGTGACAGATTGACTGGGGGCATCTTTGACCCCCTGTTTGTGCACCACGTCCCTCCGTGCTGTAACAAGGGCAAACTCTGAACCACAAGATTTTAAAAATGCAATTTGGAGACCAAGAGGGACAGCAGAAGCAAAGCCTGTCCCAGCACAAACGCTCAGCAGCAGCTGGCCAGGGCTGGGGGCAGAGGTGAGCTGTCACCTTTGTATTTCCCCTTCCACCTCTCTCTGCCCCCTGCAGAATGAGCTCTTTGTGAGCACAGAACGCTGGGGCAGAGCTGGGAGTGTGCTGGGAGCTCCTCCCGTGCACAGGGATGGGCAGCAAGGCTGGGGGCAAGGCCAGCACAGCCATCCCGGGGCCCAGGGGACATCTGAACCCCCAGAGTCACCCCTGAGCTCCCCCTGAGGCTCGGGTTATCACTGCTCTCAGAGGGGTTTGCAGCCTGTTCCCACCAGAGAGGGGCCAGCGGGACTCCTGCCCCAGGCATGGACAGAGGGGCTGTCCCACAGCCCATGGAATGATCTCCTGCAGGTTTGGCCGCTGCAGACCTTGCTCCTGCCTGCTGGAAGGACGTGGGACACAGCTTCAGGGCACCCTGCACCACTCCTCCATCCTTCCAGGCACCTTGTCCCATGGTGGAGAGAGGAGACTTAGAGAGAAGTGGAATTCTTGACACTTTCCTGGCTTAATGGGGATGGCAAGCATTGTCTTCCAACACTGTATCTTAAAAAAAAAACCACAAAGGCTTTGACTGGCAATGTAATTATAGCCTGGCCTGATTATTAAGTTATTGCATTTTCTGTCATCATTTGGTAATGACTTACAAGAGCTGATGTGCCTGCAGTGGCTGGGGGATTTTGTAACCAGTTCTTGCGGGTTCATTCCAGAGCTTTACACATTCACCCAACTGTACAGTGATTCCATTAAATACGGGGTTTGTGTAAACCTCCAAACTGAAATTCACCTGCTCTAGCATTAGAACCGTGCAAAAACCAGACACATGGAAAACGGTGGATGAGATTGGTCCGTTAAGAATAATTAATACCGAATTTAATTGACAATTACTTAGCAAGAGTGATATTTGGCTTTCAAAGGCCATCTACATTTACACAGAACAATAAAAAGAAGCAATCTGTTTTAGGGAGATGAAGGTAAAGCGGGGGAAATGCAAATGCTGGCTCTTTTATCGTGGGGCAGGGCAGGTACTCCAAGGGAGGTGCTCGCACCTTAATCACAACTTCAGGAGGCATCTCCCGACTGTTTCCGCCTAGGTACGGGCTGGGTTTTAATCCTTTTGGGAAAGGAGGCGAGAGCTTTTCGAGTTGGTGTTATTTACATATAAAAGATTCATCTGTTGTGTTAACGGGGCTGTAGTGAGCGTTTACCCACGGGCAGGTGACTCACAGCCCTGGATAAATTCACTTTTATGTTCAATCCCAGCTACTTTGTGATGCCTGGGAGTATTTTTGATTCGTTTTTTCTTCCTGTTCATGGTTTGAACGCTGATCTCCTATGCTCTCCTTTGTTCCCATGCTCACATTATTACAATTTTCTCACCCTTTAGGCTTCCCCCCGCCACTCTGTGAAGCCTTTAGACAAGGGCAGAAAGGAAAGGGGATAGAAATGAACAAATTAGTGAAAGAATCTGTAATGGAATGAATGAAAAAGCCTCAGCACCACAAGGAATCAGTAACTAATGAGTAGGAAGTACCGTACAGTATGTCATTCATTTAGCCCTCCCTGCTCAGGGTAGCAGCAGATGGTGCCCTGAGGGACTTGGATGTTCCCATCCATGCTCCAACACTACTAAAGAGGTGAGATGAGAAAAGGAGACGAGATGGATCACACCAATCAGCCCAGCAGAAAAATGATTATGATTACATAACTAATGACCCAGGGAATTAGACAATATCAAAAATAGGAAGGATGCCAATTTGTGCTGACACGTCTGAGCAGCACAAGCAACATGGGGGCTGTGTAGTGAGGGTTGTGTGGTTGAGGAAAAAAAGGGGGGCTCCTCACCAAGCCTTCAAAACCAATCCTTTTATTTGGCAAATCCTTGATACTGTGTTTATCCTTATCTCTGGATGCTGAGAAAACCCCACTCTTGGGTACTCCTGCAATAATCCTGACTAGACTGTGCACTTACAACTTCTCCTTTTGCCATATTCAGCCCAGCTGGAAACTTGTCAGACCCTGGTTTTGCTGGAGAGCCCAGCAGGGCAGCTGGGGAGCAGCAGCTGAGCAGGGACTGTCAGAGTGGCTCCTGCTGATGGCACAGGGGGTGAGCAGCTCCCCACTCCCCCAGGAGGGACCTGAATGTGCCATGGAAGTGTCCCCTGGAGGAGCAGGCAGAGCTCCTGCTCACACACCTTCAAAGGATGGTGAAAAAGGTCACACGCCCTACAGAAAACTGGAACATCCCACATCAAGATAGTCCAGGGGAAGGAATATTGGATGAAATCTGGATTTACTCAGGAAAAGCTTCGGTTTAGCTGATCTCCCTCTCGCAGTTCTGATCTATTTTCTTCTCCAATTTATTGATGTCTTTATAGAAATGTCTGGATTGAGATTGCAAACTCTTCCTCTCTGTGCTGCAATCCTGATTCCAGGATCCTGTGCCTGCCAGCTACTCTGATTGAAAAATCTGACTTTGTTGTCCCACAGCTCAGAGGTCTGGCAGCAAAACGTGGAGCAGCCCAAAACTGATACGAGATGCAGCTTTTTGCCATCTGCTGGAAAATGTTAATGAGCCGATGATCTCATCCTCCGTTTCAGACAGGTGTCCACATCCCCAAAAATGCGATGAGAAATGACATCTTTGTTGACAGTCTCATCAGATTAATTGGGACTTCGGGAGCGAGCTAATTCTCACATCAAGAGGCTCGAGAACATGCTGGGGAGCTGCGTGAAGAACCTTGAACTCCTGCTTCTTGTGCTGCCGCCAGATCATCGCCGCTTTGATGGGCTGGATTAGGGAATCAATATCCACGCATTGAGATGCTAATCCCCCCAGGGACACTCATTAAACACCGTGCGGAGCAATCCGGAGTGTCACCCTTCACTCGGGTGCTTTCAAACAGCTTAATACAAGCGGGTCTCGAACATGAAAATAGATATTGAGCTCCCCAAACTGTGAATTTTGGGCGTTAAATGGACCCTGAGGTGTTGAAAGCACGAGGAAGGGTCAGGTTTTGGTGGCTTAATGCCAATTAATCCGGGGAGTGGGTGGGATCTGCAGGGTCGTGGGTTCAGTGCTCTGCTGGAGGAGATATCCACACCATGGAAAACCTTCCACCAGGTGCTCAAGTGCCACTTGAAAATTAATTAGAATTTTTCTCCTCTTGGGACTCTCTTTCGTCCTTTCCTCAATAATGGGGAAGAGGCCGTCATCTAATTTCAGAAAAAATATATTCCTGGCTAATTTATATTTATTTATTTTCCTCTCTTTTTTAAATTTTTTTTTTTTAATTTACAAATCTTTTTTACCTCTCTGGGTGCATTTACAAACGGGAATATCTACTCTCAAAATAGATGGAGACTTTTCCCTCTAAGGCTGGATTGCCACATTTGGTGGGTGTTGTCTCATTTTAAAGCATTCCTGGCCTTTGCTCATCTCTGTATTCCTATTTTTTTGCACAAATTCCTGCAGAATTTTGGGGTTTTGAGCATCAGGGTGATGCAGTGACATCACTTTTCCTGTGCTCCACGTCACCATCATTCACCAGCTTCCTTCCTTGCCTTGCACAAACCTTCCAGTCCTGTTTTGGGACAGCAGATGTTTTTTCCAAGGAGGCAGCTGGGGAGGTGGCTGAAATCCTGCCAGGACAAGTGTTCTGGTGGTGTTACATTTCCCTGAGGGAAGGTAGGAAAAAATAATAATTAAAAAAAAAAAAAAAAAAAAAAAAAAGAACCTTGAAATATCCTGAGTAAACTCGTTTATATTTTTCTCTTTGGACTTGGTTTTCTGTAAGAAGTTGCTGGCCCTGTGATTAAATAAATAGAATTTCTTTTGGTTTAGGCTATTCTGGAATTCGCAGCTGAGATTCAAATAGCTGTTAATATTTAAATATTTTGTAAAGAAGAAATAAAGCAGCAGCAGCATTTAAGATTGGATATTTTAACCTCTCAAACCATTTTTGTGGACATAAAACTGTGCATGGTACTGAATATATCAGTTTTACTCCATAAATTCCTTGCTATTCTTTCTTTTTTTTTTTTTTTTAACATTTCTGTGGATAAGGACAGCACTTTCACAGCTCACCTGAAGTCCCCAAATGTGGTAAATTGAAATTTTTAAAGATTATTGACCAAAAAGACCCAGTGGGGCTGCTGTTACCCCTGTTTAATGCTTTGTCTGGTGAATTACTTCCTATTGGGTAATGACTACTGCAAGTCCCAGCTGAATGAAAAAAAAAAAAAATAGGATTTAAATGTTTTGGGAATCAAGCAGAAAAGGGAAGGGAGGCAAAAAGATTTGGATGTCTTCATTCTCACTCTTTATCAAATCTCATGCTTGTGTTTATTACTTAAAATAAACGATCAGCCAGCAGGAATGATGGCAGAGGTTTTGGCTTTGGTGGGCTTCTTGGTTGTCTTGGGGTTTCTTTTGGTTGGTTTTTTGTTTCTGGGGTTTTTTGGGTTTTTTTTTTTTTTTGTGTGTGTGTGTGTGTGTGTTTTTGGGGCGGATTTTTTGTGTATGTTGATTGAAATGTTATAATGACATTGTACTAATTATTCTAACTACTAAAAAACCCATTATCATAGCTATTAAAAAAAAAAGGCAGGTTACCCCAACACACAAAACCTAGATATGAAGTCAAAATAGAACAATATTTATTTCCAGGTTTTATGTTCTCTGTAGCTGGCTTCCATCAGATTCTCCTGAGTTTACAGGATGAAGTAAGACAAAGATATTTGAACTCTTTTCCTCCCCAGTTGCTCCCATAACCTTGTTTCAGCCCATCATGGTTTGCTGCAGCTTTCACAAGTCAAAGGGCTGCTGGGTTCCCTTTTTTCCCCTGTAAAATCTCTTTTTTCAGTTTCCCAGATCCCTGAACCCAGACCCTGCTGTGGCTGAGGGTCCTCCCCAGTCCTGCTCTTGAATTTTCATTCTCATCCCTCCAGGATGCTGAAGTTCCTCTTTTGTGGGATTGTGTTATCACTTTGGACTTCAAATAAACCTCTCACAGAGTTTCCCTGACTGTAAATGATAATTTTTTTTTCCTTCATTTGATCTCCCTGCTCTTTCCCGATCCTCAAAGCAGGC
Organism: Cettia cetti; assembly: GCA_013401135.1. NCBI lineage: Eukaryota > Metazoa > Chordata > Aves > Passeriformes > Sylviidae > Cettia > Cettia cetti. The sequence goes on from VZUI01073713.1 coordinate 5,714, forward strand.
CTTGCAAGGCTCTGTTTAATTGATTATTTGGCTGTTATCTGTTTCATCGTGCATGATTATCAAAGGCTTTCCGGGCTGGCTTTGGAAAGTTTGTTAGCAGAGGGATCAGCTGGATCAATAGCACAGAGCACAGCTGTTAATTGCTTCTTTACAGCTACTCTCACTTTTAGTCCCCCTTCTCAATCCTGCATGTCGCAGTGGCGTGAACTCTTGAGTAACTCCAAATATGCTGCAAATTCAAATTAATTTTGTTGTTTTGTGTTAGATGTGTAAGATTTAGCCTCAACTGACACAACCTTTGGGAGTAAATCCCAACTTTCTGGGCTCTTTTCTGGTGCAAAACCAGATTTGTCAGTCGGTGCCTTTGCATTCTGTCTTATTAAAGCGTTGTATAGAAAATGGGTGATGCTTGTTCCCTGCAATTCTTCCCACTCCACTTGTACAGGTTCCACCAAAAATTGCTTTTGTAGGGTCAGCGTGGGTCACTCAGACTTGATGGGTGTGGAACTCCTCTGACTCTGAGTTTAAAGTGACTTACTTTAATGAACAGCTGCAAATTTACACTTGCCTTCCACCTGATGGAAACAAAAACTTCAGAACCTTTAGAAAAGCTCTCTTGGTTTGCAGACAAGTTAAACACCGGAGGTTTAAATTAGATGTTAGGAAGAAATTCTTTCCTGTGAGGCTTCTGAGGCTCTGGCACAGGTTCCCAGAGCAGCTGTGGCTGCCCCTGCATCCCTGGAAGGGCTCAGGGTCAGCTTGGAGCTGGGGCTTGGAGCAGCCTGGGACAGTGGAAGGTGTCCCTGCCCATGGATGGGGGTGGAATGGGATGATCCTAAAGGTCCCTTCAAACTCAAACCATTCTGTGGTGCTACAACTCTACAACCTTCCTGCATGGATTATATTTGAGGCATTTTTCAAAGTATTAATTATATATATTTCATATGAGAGGAAAAATTATACATAAAGTTTCTAGCAAATCATAAAATGTAAATCATAAAAGCTCGTTATTATCAGTGGTGAGGAGCATCCATTTATGAAAGAGATTATTTTATTTATTTCATGTTTTATAAGGAGATATTTGTCTGCTGAGATGGCATAACTGGGAGTGAAAAACAGCAGATTATTTTAGGTGCAGGTGACAGGACGACAGAGAATTACATATCATTACATGATACAGAGAAATTTGTGTAAATATTAATGCAGAAGCAGGGAAAAGAAGGGGAAAAGTTGAAGGGGAGTGAGGAGGAGGGAGAACAGACAGGTGGGCCAGGTCAGGAGCACGGCAGCTTTCAGGGCAGGGGCAGAAATGTTTTAATGTTTGAGCAGGGAGGCTCTGGTGCAGTCAGAGGAGAGCTGTGGAGCCACGGGGCAGGAAGGAGATGGTTTTAGGCTCGGGGGCTGCAGTGATTCTCTTTCTGTCTGGATCTCTCCCCTCTCACTCCTCGGCAGGAAGGAATTGAATTCTCAGGGGAAGTTTTGTTGTATTAAAAAGGATCGACTGATTGTGCTGCAAAGCTTATGGAACTGTTTGAACTGGAAATATTGCAATATGATCCTTTGGGATGTTGGCTTGGACTGAGAAATGCCCACGCTTTGATCTTCCTAACAAACCTGGGATCTCTGAGGGAACATCAACACAGGCAACGCTCTTTGTCTTTTTTGTGTTTGTGTTGTTTAACCAACTTATCTTTGTCTGGACCCAGAACAAGAGGGAGCTTTTAAAGCCACAATATCTTCCCTCAATTCCCCTCTTTTCTCAAGCCTTAGGTTTGAATAGAAATGTGTAAATAATTGGTCAATAAGAGGAGGAGGCATTTACTGACAATCCTGTGAGGAGCCTTCAAGGTCAGATCTGGAGGACGACCAGGGAGATCTCCTGTGAAGTTTGGTTTTCCTCTGTTCCATCATTTTCTCCATTCATTTTTTGACTGCTGTGGGGAAATGGCAGGGTTAAGGTGTTCATAGATCTATTTTTGTGTGTGTTTGTGCAGCACAGGTTGTGCACATGCACACTGGAGACATATCAAAGGCAGTGATTGATTTGGTAGGCAATGACCAAACGTGTTTAAAACACTCCTCGTTCTTGTAAATGATAATTGTTCCCTTTTTTTTATCTATCCTGAATAAATTGCCCAGACACAAAGTGTCATTAAATGCTCCTCTTTTACAGCTTACCATTTCCCCATGTCCAAATTTCAATATTAACACTGTGTTCCTTTGTGAATTGAGCTTTATTCATTATATTCCTTTTTAGACTAATAGTTATTATTATGCTGCTCATACTTTAGCTTCAGAGCTAATTATAGTCTTTGGCTCTCTCCTTCTGGAATATAGATACTGATATATATTAATGCCACGTACCTTGCTCTCCAGCCAGCACTTATTTCACAAGGATGCTGTGATTTTGTCCTCTTGCACTGACTAAAACATCCCAATTTTATTTGATTTTTTTTTTTTGCATTATCATTTTGCCCTGCTGAAAAAGCATTATCTGCGAGAAATCTCTGCAAAGAGAGATGACACCCCTCCCTCCCTGCCAGGGCTGGAAATCCCTTAATACAGCCATGTACTGTCAACTCACACATAATGAAAATGTCAATAGTGCTCAGATTGGAGCAGTTTAAGGCACTGAAACAGATGTAGCACCACACAACATAAATCTATTGAGCAGAGAGGGGGGAGACTGCTTGGTCACACAGCCATTAAAAAAAATAAAAATGAGAATAAAACCCAGCCTCTAAGTGAAATTAGCCCTGAGGATCCTGCCAGCAGTCACACTGCAAATAATGCAGAGTGATATATCTGGCCCAGCAGAGTCAGCTTTGGGTGCAGGGGGATCAAAGGGAATGAGATCCCAGTTCCTGCTCCCTGCTGATGGGATGGCAAACCCCACTTCAGCTCTCCTGGCCATACCAAAGCAAAAAAATTGTAATTTTGGTCAACCTTCATCTTGTACATCCTTTGCAGGCAGGGTGGGAGGTAGACAGAGGATTCTGGTGCAATCACAGACGCTATTCCAGTGGAGCAGCTATGAAAGGCTTGGATAAAATGGTGGAATCTCTGGGATACACACACTTTTCTTGGTGTCTGTCCCTGAACCATGCAGGAAAAGCAGAGCTCTTCCTTTCATTTGGCATTCCTGCTTTTGGATTGGCTTCTTCAGATTTAGGTGGTTCTCAATCAAGAGACAAGGGCAACATCTGAATCCACTCAGGAAATTTAATATCCTTTAAACAGTGCTTTGAATTTTCATTTTTATTTCCTGTCAGGTCTTTTTAGATCAATGAGTGAGTAATACACAGTTGGTTAAGACCTGCAAAATAGTCACAAAATTACATGAAAACTGCTGTTTAATAATCAATGAAAAAAGAACTCCCCTGGAAGTGAGTGACCTAAAGGTCACACACATCCCAGGATTTATGAGCAGGGTAGTATTCACACAATTTGTGCAATTTAGAAATTTCAGGGAGTACAGAGGAGACTCAGAGAACGGTGAAGTGGTTGGAAAATTTGTCTGTCAGTAGGAGACTGCAGGTGCAAAGAGAATATTAACAATTCACCCAATGAATCTCTCTGCCTTTCCCTGAGAACCCAAATGTGGATAATCAGCTCCTTCAAAAGTTACTGTGAGATGCTTGTCAGGGGGTAAAAAGAGTCCCAGTCTCAGCAGGCAATTAACCATTTCTACTTCTGAATGTTTTTTGTGGGTTTTCTCTCAACAGCGCTTTTCTTAGAGAAAATTATTCCACCTCCCATAAGATCTGCTTTGCTCCAGCAAGGATTTGTTCAAAAGGCTTCCAGGAGCAGTGAGAGGCTGTGAGGTAAAATTAATGACTGAGTGTAGATATCAGCAAGGTTTCTAAACCACTTGGAGTCCTGGAGAACTTAACAGGGAAAATATTTCAGGCAAGACTGGAGGGACATCCTTTAAATTCAAGAGGATCTGAATAATGCTGTGGTGGGAGGCATTGCTTGTACCCGTGTTTACAGGGTTTTACAGGGTACCTGGTTTTACTGGGGTTTACTTGGCAGAACAGAGCTGTGATCAGCAGAGATCTCCTGAGGAAAATGCACCTCAGCCTCATGTCTCGGCATGCACTTACAGGGAAAAGGGAACTCTGGTCCCATTTTTCCTTGCATTCATCATTGCCTCGCTTGCCTTGCCTGCACACACGCACAGAAATCACAATTTTCCTCTACATTTCCTCCCTGAAATCTATGAGCTGTTTGTATTTACCTTCTCAACGACTTATTCTGTATTGTTTATGTTACTTATTTACCTTTGAAACCCCCTAAATTCAAAATCCCATTAATCCCATTTAAGGGGTGCCCACTTTGTGTGGCATTGATATCCTGCAAGGACATCGAGGAAGGGCACGGGCAATATCTCTATTAATGGGAGATAATCTTATTAATGAGGGAAAACAGATCACCCTGCTTTTCAAAAAGATAACAATGAAAAGGGAAATTATGCCACAAGGAAATGTAACCGAACTGGGGAGGTCTCCTTGTTGTCTAGAAATTCTCTTTTTGAAGAGTATTTACAGGACTGGGACACAAAATGCCTTCAGCACCCAATATTTCAGTGTTGGGGGGGGGGATTTGTTACTCTTAGAGCAACGTTGTTGTAAATTAGTCTTTGCCAGATGCTTTGTCTTGTGGCCTAAATTGCTGGAAAACCCATTAGGGTGTATAATGCACATAAAAGGGACAGAGGAGTTGCAGAATCACTGGGATAAGGGATTATGTGTTCCTTGATTGTTATCCATTAAACAAAAGGAATTTCATCATCCCACTTGAATCTTGCCTTAGATGCTTTTGTTTGAATCCTTAATGAAGATTAAAGGCTGGAGCTGCAATCTGCCGATGGAATTTCTCCTCTCTTACGTTATTGTTTGTTAAATACCAGTTATTCCTTTGTGCTGCTGCAAAAATAAAGGTGCCAGGGAAGCACCTGGGATGTTTTAAATCACAAATGCAGCTGCTGGGGTGTCCTTGGCCCTGCCCTCACCCGTGGGGCTGTGCCATTGTCCCCCACTCCAGACTGAGAGGGACACAGCTAATTTATCAGCGCAGCAAAATGATGTATTTACTCTGAGATTCAAGGCTCCAGCCTGGCACACATCACACGGCTGTTTGTGCATCCAAACGCTTCACTGCAGGCTGGCGTGGAGTTATTGGGGAATTAGTGGGGTTTAGAAATCATCCCAAGAGCTGAGTCAGACAATATCACTGCTAAACCTGGGGCTGTGCACCACAAAATTGTAACCAAGCAACAACCTGCCTGTAGTAATTTATTATAAGTGGGTTGTTTTTTATTATTTGCACCTTTGGTTTCTTTATTTACTTAGTGGGGATTGCAGTAATGCAAAAGAAAATTTAAGAATAACTTTCAAAACCATTTTCCAGTACAATTTCTGTGGATATTGCAATTCTCCCTTGAAAATTCGTGTGAAATGCATCCTGTTATGAGTTTTGGTTTCAGAGTCAAAAAGCTCGAAGAATTGAATTGAAAATAAGTGACCTGTGATCCGTTCGCCTCAGCTTTCCTTCCATCAGTTCATTTTCACTTAAAGATCTGAAATTTCCTTCCTTGCAATCTTGGCACTGTGGTTGCTCAGCTCTGAGGATTGTCTCAGGGAATTTTGTTTCATCTCAGCAGCTGCTGAACGTGTCACCAGCTGATTCTGAGCTGCCCCAACATCAGCTGAGCTGCTGCAGATGGTGATGAGGAGGAGAGGAAGGCCTGGCCCTTTTCAGGCTGTTTTTGAGGTCATTTCTTTAGGTAGAAAATCTGCTCTGAAGCTTTGACAGGCTTGGATTTAACTCATTCTACAGATTCTGCTGCTTGTGTGTTCTGGTGATGGTGGAGAGCTGCATTGCACAGATTCACAGAATCCACAGAATCACAGAATCCACAGAATTCACAGAATTCACAGAATCACTGGATTGGAAGAGACCTCCAAGATCATTGAGTCCAACCCAGCCCTAACAGCTCAACCAAACCCTGGCACTGAGTGCCACATCCAGGCTTTGTTTAAACACCTCCAGGGATGGTGACTCCACCACCCCCTGGGCAAACTATTCCAACACTTTCTGTAAAAAACCTTTCCTAAATCCAACCTTTCCTATTTAGGAAATATCCTGTATTTCCCTTGGCACAGCTTGAGGCTGTGTCCCCTCGTTCTGTCAGTTCTGCCTGGAGAAAGAGACCAACCCCACCTGAGCACAGCCACCTTTAGGGAGCTGTAGAGTGATAAGGGCACCCCTGAGTCTCCTTTTCTCCAGGCTGAACAAGCCCAGCTCCCTTGCTGGGAGCTAATTTCCTTGTCTGGGCGGGATAAACCTCCCCTAAACTCAGCCTGGGGGTCTCTGGCTCCCCCAGATCTGGGGGTTTGAGCTCCTGGGTGGTTCAAGCAAGAAGGATCCAGCTTGACTGAAGCCACACGCAGAGACACCTGATCACATCACCCTGGAACAAGTGGGTGTTCTTCTGGCCTTTCTTCCTCCTGGAATCCCTGCTGTGCTTGGGCTGAAGTGCAGACTCTGAGTTTAACATCCTGGCTGGAGTGCTGCAGGAGGTGGAATCTGCTTTTGCCTCTTCCTGTGGTTCACTTCTCTGTGACTCATTTTTCCTTCTCTCTATTTTTTTATAACACAAATTACAACTGTACCCTCTCTGGGGTACCTGTAGAGCCAGGTCTGGAGCTCTGACAGTGTCACCTGTGGGTCCTGTTGTCACTTGTGTCACTGCAAATGGGAAGAAAATGTTGTGAGGAGAATGTAGATTGAGCCACTCTCCTGTTCTTTCAGGTAGAAAGCAGATAATACCTCAGGGCTTTGTTGTTATTCTGTTTTTCTGAAAGCAATATATTCAGGGCAACGTCTGCATCTGCTGAGCCCACCTCCTTTCCTTTCCCAGCTCAGAACTCTGCTCTTTGGGGACACAACAAGAGTGTGAGGGTTGGTTTTTAATATTAATTTAGAATCCCAGGGTGGTTTCTTTTCAAACAGAAAATTGCTCCCTATGCTGAATGATGCTGATGCATGCAGGGCTCAGAAAACAGCCTCGTGTCTTGTTTAAGGCTTGGAAATTGGAAACATTTCAAGATATGATGAGTGTGTAGATTTCCTGATTCTTTTTGTCGTGTAGGACCCCTGGAAGATGAGGTGTCGGAGCAATTTCATGCTGGGTGAGATCCTGTCCTTGGCAGGGTCCCTTTGGTAATGGAATTTGGGTTTTTCAAAGCACAGAGGCTGCTAAATCAGCCTGCATGAAAAGCCAGGGTTTAGGGCTTGTAATTGTGACACTTCAATGAGAAGCTGAAAAACTGATGTTAAAGGCAGTGCTGCTGCCTGGAAGTGTCTCCCAGAGAAAAAAGGTGCAGGACAGAGTGGCCAAGGGAGGAAAAATGCCTTAGAAATAAAATCTGGTTGCTCAGGATTTAAGCCAACTCCATCTATAGCAGCAGGATAAGAACTTTCACTCCATCTGAATGGTCCAGAGGTAAAACTAGTTTCTACTCTTTATTTCATTTTGCTGCCTATTAAAAATCCTCTTTTTAATACAAATACAACATTCCTCCACTTATCTTTAGTGGGCTTTTTACAAAAGGAAACTTTAAGTCAGAGTTTGGGTCCTTTATGATAAAGTTCCATTTTGGGGCAGAATAGATTCCACTTCAATATTCAAAGAGTTTAGAAGTCTATTGAAGATGGACATAGGTGATTTTTTTTCCCTAGGATTTTTTTCTCTCCAGTCAGGCCCATGGCACTTTTGTCAAAACAGGAGTGAAATTGCTGCAGTCTCTTATTATTATTTTTAATTCTGTGTTGATTAATCATAGAACCTTTGATTGTTTTGGATTAGAAAGCATCTTCTCATCTAACCCCCCTGCCATGGGCAGGGACACCTTCCACTATCCCAGGCTGCTCCAAGCTCTGTCCAACCCAGCCTTGGACATTTCCAGGGATGGGGATTAAAAGCAAACAAGCTGTTATTAAAACAATTGCCAAAAATTAAAAAAAAAAAAAATCACAATTATTAAGGATTTTTCCTTTAAACAGTGTTTTGCAATGCTTTTGAAAGAGGAGCTGAGGGTATTTGTGTGTGTGCTCACAATGGAGTGATGAGACAGAGATCCTGAGCGTGGCTCCAGATAGAAAGACAGAAAATTTGACCAAGAAAATGTTTATTTCTGCCATTTTCAGGGCAATGGAATTTATCCACCTTCTCTTAAAGAAAAAAACCCAAACTACAGGCTGAATGGGACGGGGTTTGGAATGTTATGAAGATGAAACAGGTGTGGCAGCCCTGGCCACACCTATTTTTTTAGTTTTGTGGTAGATCCACGAGGTTCTTGAACCCCACTGTGCCTGGCAGAAGTGCCCCTTCCTGTCCTCCCTCCTCCTGCAGCTGAAGCTTCTGAGCTCTGCACGTCCAGATTGCACAAACTCAGATTTAGGTTTGGGGGTTTGTTCTCAGGATAAATATTTGTTATGGATCCCCGAGGCCTCAGCCTTCTGTTTCACACATCCATAAACCCTCTCTGCCACGGGCTGGGGGTGTGGGCTGCACTGGCATTGTCCCCCTGGTGCTGCCCAGCTCCAAATCACCTGGGCTCAGCTCTGTCACCTCATTTCTGTTGGTTTTTGTCTTCTTTTCTCCATGTTAGAGCCGGGATTAATGCACGGCAGTTTCCTGTTTGGACTCAGTGTTTATTAATTCTTATTTATGTTAAAGTCTCATGAGTTGTGAGCTCTTACTGACAAGGTAGAAAATGGCCCCATCTCTAACTCTTTCCAAGGTCTTTTAAGCCTATTTCTGCAATAACAAGATGACACCTATACTATTTATACTTTTAACCCAATAATCAAATACCCAGGGTCTGCAATGACAACTTTTTCATCCAATTAGAAAAAAACACCCAAAACCATGAAGAAGAAGCTGAAAGAAGAACTTAGCCAACCCCCTGAACCCTCCATAGTCCTCTAGATATATTGCTATATACTAAAATTTTAAACTAGTTTTTTCACCTTGTGGTATCACACAATTCTAATTAAACTACACACCCATAATCCCAGTGCTGTCACTCAATTTTGGAAGCCTGTTCCACGGCCTCAGGTCAATGCAGGGTTTCCTTGGGGGTCAGTTAGTACAAAAATCCTGGAATTCTCAACCCCAATGTGTTCCAACACATTCCCACTGCAGATTTGGGCTCAGCAACACTGCCCAAGCCAGGCCTGCCCACGGTGTTTGTGCTGCCTGTGGGATCTGTTTCCACCTCCTTGAATCCTCACAGTGAAGAAAATTGCCATGCCTGGGGACACCAAGGTTATTTTCATGGAGTTTAACCCGAAGCAGGCTCTTTCTGGTGATGCATGGCTCTTCCCTGGGGGATGTTTTACTTCTTTAATATTTTCTCTTGTCCTGCAGATGGTCGTGTGGGCTTCCAAGGGGATGGGGCAGGTGTTTTCCTACGCTCATGCAGAGCACCCACGGAGAGAGTTATTGCCTCACGCAGCAAAGGGATGTGGCTGGACTCATTTTTCCACTCTGCAAATGGAACTGTGGGCTTTTTCTGGGCAGGTGGTTTAAGCTGAAATCCTTCATGAAGCCTTGAATTGTGGTGCTTAGATATTTCTGTGGAGGGCTGAAGCAGAGTTTTTCTAGCATAAAAATAACACTTGTGGAATGATGGCACACGACCTCTGCCCCTGTGTGAGCAGACGAGAGGGAGGCAAAAGTCTGAGATATGGAATATTTCTGTAAAATCCTGTAAAAAATATGTTAATCATAGGAATAAGAGAGTAGCTACAGCTTCTCACTCACAGGACCCTTCTCCCCTGGCCTGGAAACAGAGCCTGGGCAGGTTTCCCCTCAGGAGCTCGGGGAACAGGAGAGAGCAGAGCGGTGGCACCTCTGGGTGATGAAGAACATCACCTCTGGGTGATGAAGAACAAAAACCCCTTGAGTTGCCTCCTTCCTCCAGCACTGCCTGTCCTTTCCCCTAAGAATTTCCAAAGGATTCTGGCCTAGGAGAAGATCTTGGCAGATGAACTCCTTGTTGTCTCTTGGAGCCTGAGCTGGGAAGGGGGATGAGAACGGGGGAAGGTCGCGGTTCATTCGAGGTGCCCTCAATGGGCACTGACAATTAACAACTGAACGCATCAGTGCCCGCAAATAGCCTGACTGCCGTCATTCAGCCCCGACAAAAACCGGCCCTCATTAACATTTGCTGCAGCTTGAATGTTGAACTTTCTTTCCAGATTTCGGGGGCTGAGTCGGGAAGTCTTTCCCTCCTCCACACACGCATCTGTTTGGCGCTGGGGATGGATTTTTGGGAGGAGAGAGGAGAGATTTGGCTGCTTTAATGGCTTTTATTTGTCGCTGAATTATCAAAATAACCCGGCAGAGCTGGGATAACACCAGAGGGAAGGAGCTGCTCCCATATTCCAGCTGCTGAGCTCTGGGGCACAGCTCTGAGCAAGGTGCAGTGAACGGGAATCTCAATTTTAAATGGCTTCACACAAGACACAGGGGTTTAATTCAGTGGAAGAACGTGGATAACAAACTTGCCCTATTCACTGGCATTGCGATCCGTGGATCAGATGGATTTCATGTGTGACTAAATATTCATGTAGGAATGGCAATGGCCTGAAATCAGAATCCTGCCCTACACGGAGCTACATCTGAGTGAGCCCTCTCTGCAAATCTGAATTAAATGGGAAAAGCAGCCATGCACTTGGGGGAAGTGCTTGTTCACAAATCAAATTAAACATGAAAAGCAGAATAAATGCTAAAAATTAGGTTTTGATGAGAAAGCTTTTTTTTTTTTTTTTTTTTTTTTTTTTTTTTTTTTTTTTTTTTAATAAGGTCTGTGAGGAGTTTTGGGGATTGTGTTGCTACATTGCCTGTAATGAAAACATTCACCAATTCAGGCAATTTTTTGAGCATGACCATTTATTCCCAAGGAATGGAATAAAAAAGCTTTGGGAAAGCAGAAGGTGTGAGTTTAAAAGCAGAATGTCAGAATTGCTGCTGTGAAATCTATAATTCAATCTTGCTTTATCATCCTAAGAAAAAGATGGATTTCTGGTAATGGATTGTCAGTTTTAAACTGAGCTGTAGCTTTTTTGTAACAAGCACAAGTAGATTCTTGTCAACCAGACATGCAATATTTTTCCACATAAATGTTTTCCCTGGTAACATTCTGTCCTGGTGCCTGCGGTTTTTAACAAGAGACCACTCTTTGTGAGGATATTTTCTCACCTCGCCCAACACGAGGGGTGAAGGACTGAGAGTAAAATGCTTTTGCAATTAAAATTATCCAGTTTCGGTTGAAATGGTCCTTATTTATGCAGGGCAGCCGCTCGTCATAATTTATTCAGCGATTTCTCTTTCTTTTGTACCTGAAGACAGGCCTGGCAAATCAGAGGTTATAACCCTGCAAAAAGGAGCCAGTAATTACACCTGCCAGCATCTCCCCCTGGCCCTGGCACAAGCACCCATCAGGGATAATTGACAAGTAGCTAATGGGATAAGCTTTTGTTTCTTTGGGCTGTTTTCCTGTGTTTTCCCCCTGCTCTAGCAAGGGGAAATCCATTAACTGGTGAGGCTGCACCAGGAATGTGCTGGTGGGCACACCAGTCCTTGAAGCAACAGGGAAGGGACAAACATCTTCAGGAGGGGGAAATAGACATCTTTCATCCTCTTTTTGACATCTAAATTCCCAGCCTGGTGGCTGCTGGAGCTCAGCAGTGCTGAGGCTGCCCCAATGGAGCAGCAGGGGTGTGGGCTCCACCTGAGCTGGGCTGGGCAGCAGCTTTCCTCCGGGGCCGGCTCCACAAGGCACAGCTCCCGGGTTTTTATTCGGGGAGCCAGCAGAGAGCTCTCTCTGGGCAGTGGTGGGACAGGAAGAGACCCCTGAAGCTCTGGGAAGCACAAGAATCCATCCCCTGAGAGCTGAGGGATGAAGAGGAGCTCCCAACATCCTTTTATTCCTGTAGCAGCGTGTTCACAGCATGGTCAGAGCAAGCAGAGCTCACTGCTCGAGGCTGTCACAGCAGAGGTGGGAGTCCTGAGGTCAGGAAAAGGGTAAAAATCCTGGGGAGAGGATAAACCACAGCTCAGGACACCCAGTGGGATGTGGGGAGTGAGGATCTCCAGCTCCAGCACTGCTGAGCAGGTTTGTGCTTTGCTCCCTAGCCTGAGCCCTGGTGCTGCTCTGATGTGTGCCAGGTCCTCCTCAGGCAGAGGGGCAAAGGGGATGTGGATCATTCCCCTCTCCAGGCCAGATCCACAGCAATTCCTCTGCATTTCAGGCAACTCCTAAAGATGAAATTGACCCCAAAATCCCCCAGGAAAGGGAGACCTTTGTAGGTCAGAGAGCAGCATGAGTGTGGTTGGTGTTCAGTGCTTGCTGATGGCTGCCTCCAAACCCACCCCTCCCTCTGCCTGGGGATGTTTTCAACTTATTTTACCAAATGCCTGATTCCTGTTCCTGCATTCCCCATTCTAGAGCTACCTCTGGCAGCTGGCAGTGCAGTGCAAGTGATGCCTGAAGTTTGAGCTTTCCTGTATTTCAGATTCTGTGCTGCCCAGGGGTTCAGCTCTGAGCCTCATATTAAGTAAGTTTTCTTCACACAGCAGGGACACAAAACAAATCCTTCTCCTGCTGCACACCAAGGACAACTTTCAGCCCCAAAGCACAACCAAGGGTGGCTGCAGGGAGGAAC